>QVOB01024179.1:0-33278 GCA_014839585.1 Pseudomyrmex concolor
TTCGGGGGGGGGGGGGGGTATATTATTCGTTCGCGTATTACGTGTTTACCGCAATTTAATTTATACAAAGATAACGTGGGTCTTCCCATTGATGTCACGCAGACAATTTGCGCTTCCGGGAAACGCAATCTCCTCTCTGCATACGCAACGAGATGCGGCAAATTGCGGCCGACGAAATTCTAGCGGCGTCGTCGGCGGGCCTCAAGAGAAAATGACGTACTTCGCACGTATAGCGCATCATCAGACGCAATCAGTTGCAACTTGATCAGTTGCGCTCCTTGACGTGAGAAAAAGAAAACAAACAAAAAATAAGTTTTCGCGACGTATCGATTGTGTCTCTCTCGGCGTCGTCTTTATTTTTTCTTCCGATTCTTCGCGCATTTCTCGCACGTGCGAAGTTTCTCGTAAGGTTCCTCGTCTCGGTCCCGTGATTTTTTCCGTTCGCCCACTTATCTTTGAACTTTATCTCGAGAGTTTGCCGCTTCGGGAGGCTCGCGTCATCGAGATTATCGCGTCTTACGTAAAAAAAAAAAAAAAAATATATTCGAGTTACGTAACAAGAAAATACGCGGTTGCGTAACGCGATCTTTTGCGCACAACTCGAAGGGCGAGGATGCGCTCATGCTGCCAAGCAAAGTTTTCCCGAACGCGCTCTCATCGACAAGCGTTAATCTCCCGATGAGATGCAAAGGATCGTTCCCGTGGAGCACACGAGAACCAACGGACAAATCCGGGGAGCTTTATCCGCTCCGAGAGAGAAAGGAAGGAAGGAACGAATTATTTAATTACTTGGCATTCAGCCGAGCCGCGGCTGTTCGCTAATCGATAGAGGCGTGTCTGGAAAGAACAGCCCTTGCGATCACCTTCACCCACCCGATAATCATCCGCGATCCATAAAAATACGTATCTATAAAAAGAGAGAAAAATTGCGAGAGAGAGAGAGAAAGGAAGACAGAGAGAAAAAGAGAGAGAGAGAGAGAGGAAGGTTGCGCGCAGACGCTCTCTCGCACGCATGCTTCACGAACGGATCACTTCCAGGAGGCTACGCAGCAAACGGGCTGCCTCGTTGGAAAAGAATGTATCTTCTTATTTTTATCTCGTTATAGAGCGGCTTCTTCAAGTGCGCGTGCATATACGTCCTTTATCATAACGCCGCCACCCGGTTTGTATCGAAGGCACAATTTTTGCATCGATAATCTATACGTTAAAACAAAAAGTTGAAGGAATTTAATTTAACGTTTGCGTTTCGCTCTTCTGATAATCACTGAAACGACGAACCACGCGGTGTTTCTCCCCTCACGCATGTGTGAAAACTTCTTTCTTTCTCTCTCTCTCTCTCCCTTTCTCTTTCTCCCGCGTCGTCTTTGCGGAAGGTCGTCTTTGCGGAAGGTCTCATCTTTTCCGTCGGCAAGGCCGATCCTTGAAAAGCGTCCATCCGACGACGGCGTGTGTACACGCGCTTCCCATCCAATGGAGCACGAATGTCACAAAAGTGTTATGTTCTGATAAAAACCAACCGCGCCGCGGCTCGCTCGTTGACAAGTCGATCGTTGCGCGAGGCGATCCGTCGTAGAAAGTAACGGCAAAGAGGAGAAAAGCCACCCTTGTGATCAGTCGTGCGTGATAAGGCTTATCGGACCTTGTGATGCATTTTTTCGAACGGCAACGCAAGCGTCGCTTATCGTCAGAGAAAAAACCGATTTTTTTATATAGAGAGAGAAAAAAAGACAGAGAGAGAGAGAGAGAGAGAGAGAGCGGCAAAGTAAAATTTTTTCGTACAACTATTTCGGTTGAATTTAACGGAGACAATATTTTTCTTTCCGGAAAATACAAAAACGCGACGAGGAAAAATAACACGATGCAATTTGCCAGAGTGTTCGGAACAAAAAAAAAATGCAAAACGTAACGTCGCTTTGTCGAACATAGCTCGTCTAACATATCGTTTAAAAGCAGACAGCGCGGGGAAACGTTCTCGAGAGAAAGACAAATATAAAAGATCGAAAAAACGAGAAAAGGGGAAACACAAGCGAGGAAACGCGGCGCGCGTGTTCGGTTCGTTCCGGAACATCGGTGAGGCCCAGCCTCCCCGTGATTCCCTTTGTGTGATCCGCAGCCGCGAATTAGAAATTCAAATGAACCGCATCGACGAAATTCCGGTTCGAATTAATTATTCGTCGCGCCGAATTCCGCTCGCTCGCGCGAACGAGTTCGGCGAACAAATTTCTCCCGTACAATAACTTTCAGACGGTGAAATAAAACAAACAAAAAAAAAAAAAAAGTTTCCCTCTCTGATCGGTTCCGTTCGCGGAATAAAAATGCCCGCAATGTATCGCAGGCGATTCGCCAACGCGGAGGGAGGGGTGCATCGAACGCAATTGATCTCGTTCGATTGTCTGCGACCGCGTACTTTATGCAGCACACGTTAAAAGCTCGTTTTATATCTCGTTTTCTTTCACGGCTCTTTTGTACATTATCGGACCGACCGACGCGCGAGTTCGTTCGTTTCTATTTTTCTGTGTGAAAAATCGCATTTTCGCACTTTTAAAAGTGTCAAACGTAATTGACGGCAAGAAAAGAGAAAAAAATGTGAATATAATTAGAAGAGAAAAACACGCACAGAGAGAGAGAGAGAGAGAGAGAGAGAGACGAGAAATTAAATAAATTAATCTATAAATTAGAAAACCGCGATAGAATAAAAATTATAATATGTCACACAATTAACGCAATTTGTTTTATCGCGCGCGGTTCTCGTTCTCTCTCGTCTTTGTCGCGATTTTCGCTCCCGCGTTTCTCTGCGCCAATTAATTCAGCAATCGATCGCTCGTCAACGCGACAAAGAAAACGCCGCGGTGGTGAAACTCTGCCCGCCGTGCGGGATTGTGCGTTCTGAATTAATTGCGAGCGTTGTGAAAAGCTTGCGAGCGTGCACGTGTGCGCGCCGCGGACAACCGCACCGCGGCAAATAAAGCGAAAGAAACCTCGCGCTTCGCTGTATACACAAATACGCAATACAGGCAGAAAAAGAGAGAGAGAGAGGGAGAGAGAGAAAAGCAAGAAAATCATGTGTATATTGCGTCGTTTCCGCGCGCATACTTTCGGAACTGGAAATGACGGGGGAAATGGCAGCCAGACAAGTCGAGTCGGGAGGAAAAATTGGGAAAATTCCATCCACCCTTTTTCCTCCCTCCTCTCGTCATAACGACTGGCTCGCGGCGGATCTCTCCACGCTGTTTACCCTCCCCCCCCCTCTCTCTCTCTCTCTCTCTCCAGTCACGGGGGCTTTTATTCGTTGCGCGAGGCATGTATACGCCATATTGCGGACACCGCGATGGCCTCTGTTAGGTCAAGAGGTCACTGGAGCAAGGTCGTGATTCTGAGCTGAATCGCACGAGCGAGCGATTCTTAACTGAAAGAATGAGAAAACAAGAGGAGATAGATAGAGAGGAAGAATATAGAAAAGTGATAGATAGAGAGAGAAAGAGATACTCAGGAAAAGACAGAAGGAAAAGGAGTATAGGAGGAGAGGGGGGGGGGGAAGCGCGCTTCTTTTACCCCGGCCACCTTTTTACCTTTTACCCTCCGCTCCGGCGCGGCGCGGCGCTGCCGAAGATAGATTTATCTCGCCGCATCGTGCCCGCAGAAAATGGCTATAAATTGAATGAGGGAGGAAGGAAGCGAGGAACGGAAACGAGTGCGGGCTTCGCGCGGAGGAAATTATGCAATTCCGAGTGCTCGCGAGTGGTTCGCCAGCGAAGATGAGATGGGCCTTTCCTTTTGTCGATTTGTTCTCTCTCTCTCTTCTCTATCTCTCGCTTTCGCTTTCTTAATGCATATTTGCGCGGAATTGAATCTTGATCAAACGACGCTGCTTAGTCCGCAGGAATCGCTAACGGCGATACACACATACTACTGTACTGTCTCAATTTTCTGCACTGCGGGTGCTTCGCGAGATTGCCACAAGAGCGACTGTGAAATACGCGCGTGTCAAAAAGTCGCAGAAAAAAAAAAAAAAAAAAAAACCGACGCCGACGTGAAATCGTCGAACAAGTCTCATGTGTAATTCCGCAAAATTTTTTCCCAACGCTATAAAAAAAACGCTTTATGGGAGAAAGAGAGAGAGAGAGAGAGAGAGAGAGAGAGAGAGAGAGAGAGAGAGAATTTAGAGCACGAGGGAAGAGTGCGCTCGCGCGGGTGGAGGCGCAAAGTTAGCGAGAATCACGCGCGGATGGCCCAGAAAGTTAAATCGACTCCACTTTTTTTTCCCCCCCTCTGTCTCCTTTTGTCTTTATTTCCACGAGAATTCCTGTCTCGCCATTGCGAACGCGGCACGCGATCCTCGAAGATTTCTATCGACGTTCGAATTCTGAAGAAACGCAGTCACCGCGCTGCTGCGCACACACGCGAGAAGAAATTTTCGAAGCCACACTCCGTGTGCTGTTTTACAACGCAATTCGCCATTGTTTAATCCTCATTGTATCACAGTTACACTGTTCAAGTGCGTCGCAACGCTTGCGAACGAATTAAATTACGTGCTCCTCGTCCCGACGTAATTTCTTTCGCGGCGGTTAACCGCAGCGCGTGCATGCAAAACGATAACGACCGCAATCGCACTGTGCGTTCCGAAATTAGATCCGACGTGTTGGATATCGTTCGCGTCGGTGCGTTCGAAATTAAATTAATCAGAACAACATATCGCATTAATTGGTAGATTCCGCCATTACTTTCAAACGATGGTATTTCTGTTTTTTAATTTGTTGCAAGTTGTTTTTTTGTTTTGTAAATTGATAAATTGAATCGCGTAACTACAGCGCGTCGCATTGTGACGAATAATCGGCAAATTATTGCGCTTTCCGAGCAATTATCTCGCAAGTAGATAAGAGAAGATAAAACGCGAACAAAGGAGGAACGCGGCGCGATATATATCGCGTGCATTCGAGCTTGCTAATTCGCCAATTCGCACGTGTGAGGAGAAATAAGAGGTGGGGAAAGCTTGAATCCTCGTTTTTCGATTACACATCGCGCGTTTCTTCCGTCTCCCCGGGGAGATGTTCTGGCCGCCGCCTCTTCCTCCTCCTCCGGCGTGGACGCTGGCACGATCGAATTTCAAAAGAGGCCAATATGTATTTTCTGGACCAGCGGTCGCCGTACGGTACTGTGGCAACTGTTTGGTCCCGCGTACAAGGAATGCCTTGGCAGACTGTCAACGCGCGCGCTCGCGCTTGTTTTTAGACGCGTAGTAGGTATACACGCGCGCGCGATATAACACGCGTCGGAAAATTGTGGAAAACGCGAGGAACGAGGAGGAGTCAAGTGACCACTTGCTCGATTCTCGATAAGACCTCAATTGCGACGAGAAACAAAAGTGAAATAAGAGACACAATAACCAGATAAGAAAGCAATATATATTGTATGTGGCGTTAAAAAAAAAAGAAAAAAATAACGAAACAATGGAATGTTTCTCTCGGATATTAATAATAACTTAGCGGAGAATGATAAATGACGGTGATATTCTGTTGCCGATGGCATGTGCACAGAGATACGTCACAGAGAAACGCGGTAAATAATAAATTAAAATAATAGCGTAACACGCGTAGCTGTCGCGTAGCGCTCGAATCGCAAACAATCGCGTAAAGGTATAAAAAAAAAAAAAAATAAATAAATAAAAAAAACACTCCGCTTCTTTTGCGATGAAAATTTACGACGACACTTTTCGGGCGCGCCGTTGGCTCGGAAGCGTTGTTGGTGTTCCGGAAATTTCTGCGGGAGACAACTTTGGAAAGAGAAAAAGAGCCTGTCTTCTTTTCCGCGCCTCCGACCTATGGCGATGTTCTATTTATATATTTATATACCGTGTTAAAGAAAGCGGAAAGCAACCTTTACGTCGGTCGTACTCCGAACGAGCGAGCGCATCTGCTCCCGAATGGCGTATTCGAGCCGTGGAAAACGTCGCGAGCGCTTTTTAGCGATGGAAGCTTCTTCTCTCGCTTGAAAGCTTCGTTTCATCGACATTCGCGCGCGCAATTTCACGTTAGCTGTACTTAACGCGCGCTCTCTCTCTCTCTCTCTCTCTCTCTCTCTCTCTCTCTCTCTCTCTCTCTCTCTCTCTTTCTCAAACATCTTTTTTTTTTGTTACAGAAATCATAAAATTAAGTTGCCGATAAACTAATAAATTGCAAGTAAAAAGAAGACAAGTTACAAAATTGAAAAATTACAACAAACATATGAGAAAGTCGATAGTTCTCAAATGGAATCTCCTTCTCCCATTATTAATTTCCCCCGGGCAATATCGAGTATATCCGATCTTCGACATGTTTACGGGCGATTTTGCAAGACGTATCGAATGCACACGCGCGAGTTGTAACCACAACGGGATAGCGAATGAGTTTATCGGAGAGCTTATCTAACGTTAAAGACTCATCGATGCGATTCGCGGATTTATCCGCTTACAAATACATTTCCTCCCATCCTCCTTTCCGTCGTTCTTCCTCCTCGCGCGCGTGGTTTGCACGCCGCAGACAAACTTCGAAATTATACTCTCAGGGTTTAATACTCCTCCGTTTAACGTGCGTTACGGTAATATCGCGCGCGCCACCGAACACGTGTGCTAATCTCAAACTGTCTGCGCGTTCTGCACGCACGCACGTGTGCACTAGAGTGGCTCTTATTTGCTCTTGATAAAAATGTTTTTTTTTTTTTTTTTGACAGTCGAAAATAAGAGCCACCTTAGCGTGCACGCGCGAATTTTCGGGATTCGCGCGTTTTCTCATCACGATTGATAAAGCGCAAAACGCTTCTTAGAAAAACGTAGGTTTCCGTCGTGAATCGGAAAAACCTGTCGGAGCAATCAACTACGACGCTGCTGAGCAAACGCGGAAAATAGATATTCGATCGTGCGCGAGAAACTCGAGTGTGCTCGAGAGAGAGAGATCCGTCACTTACCTCTGTTCGAGAGCTTTTTGGTGTTTATGATTTTGGCAGCGAACTCGTGACCGGTGCTCTTTTGCACGCATCGTCGCACTACGGAGAAGGCACCTCTGAAACAAGCACGAAGAAAACAAAACGTTATTGCGTCGTCGTTGTTGTTTGCGGCGTGTTGTAATTTCGGAGAAGGGAAATGTGATGCAATACGCAGCAAACGGGGCGGTGCCCCGACGGCGGCAGCGGCAGCGGCGGCGGCGGCGGCGGCGGTGCCCCGGGGATTAAAGTGTAATATGTAACAAACGAGTTTCGAATTCTCGTTAATTTATTGCGCGTCCGAACTGCTGCAACGAGCTGCGGAATAATGTTCGAAAATGAAGAGGAAAAACCGAGAGAAAGAGAGAGAGAGAGTTCGATCTGCGAGAATTTATGGCGCTCAAAATATATATAAACGCGAGCTCTGCCGCGTTTACTTTGCGATTTATTATATAATTAACCGAAAGATTGATAACGAAATTAATGCATGCACTCGTGGGGACAGGTGGGACCTTGAATCGCCGGCTGTGTCGTTTCTCTTGTCGCGCGCGCACGCGGGAATATTGCGAGCTTCGTGAAACTTTTACGCATTAAGCAACCATCCGCGTTATTAAGCCAAATTGCATTTTGGTAATTAACATATTCATTATCGATAGTATATCGCGATTATTAGTACCGATAGTAATTGCTTCCATTGACAGATGTTTCAATACGAAACAGCGTTATCGCATTAAATGTTCTCTCTGTGTGCGATGAAATCGCTGATTCAACTAACTTAATACTTACGCTTACGCATGCGCGCGCATTACGCTTGAATTAACATTTCGCAGAGACCAGTGCGCGTAGTGTTGTACGTAATAGCGCGTTTGTACACCGTCAAATATTTACTTACGACAATCGTGGCACGTGTTTGATCCCGGGGAAGCCCACCGCGCTCGAACGTTTACAAATCCTGACGCGCGCGTTACTTTTCACAATGTACACGAATAACAATTTATTACATTAGATTTATTAGATTATAAAATCGCATTAATCGAAGTGCGTCGGATATAAAAAGAAATTAAAAATAATTTCATTTCTTTAGTTTAAAAATAATATATTCGGAAGAAATGCGCGCGTGTGTCTGTGTTGTGTGTTGATTTCGTCAAAGGATTTTATATTAAGTTGTCCTGTATCCGCCGTTCAAAGGGCTTTATTTAATTTCCGCAACTCGTCAGGGAATCGAATGACGACGTCACGGTAGAGACCAGATTGATTCTACACAATTCGCTTTACACCTCCGCGCGTTTCTAAAAATGGACTCGTAACGATCGCGATTACGCGCCGGATGACGTCAAAAGTATTCGCTAAGCGGTTTTCTCGGAGAGGGAACGGAAAGAGGGAGAGGGGAAGGTAAAAAGCCGACTCCGACTAACGAGTGCGCCTCTCACGAGAAAGAGAGAGAGAGAGTGCGCGCGCGCGGCGGTCTCTTTCCAGAATTCATAGCCATGGTATATCCGGACGTCTCTTTAGCTAACCCCCGGGGGAGAGAGAGCTAAACTTTCTCGATTACCCACCCTCCCGGCGAATGGCGCCTATATATGGAAAATCGCGGAGAGAAACTTCCCCGCTCAAGTTTTCCCCACGTTCTCTCTCTCTCTCTCTCTCTCTTTCTCTGTGTGTAGCTCCGTCGATCAAGGTGGCAGATTAGCGACTACCGATTATGCCCATTGAGCGAGCATTCGGCTTCGGAGATCTAAATTGCCGCTTTTCCCTCCTCACCACCCGCGTGCGTCACCGATTCCGAACGAATATTAACGCGAGCAAAAAAAAAAGAAAAAGAATATATCTGCTGCTTATTGTTCGCGGGCGATCGTTCGTGCGTTTTCCTCGTCGCTTTTGTGAGGAGAAGAGATTTCGAGCGTGATAAAACGGCGAGAAAAAGCATTCTTCATTCGCGTCGTTCTTGAAACTCCACTGACTACGTCCGAGAATGCGGTAAAAACCCTCCCTCCACAAAAAAATAAATAAAAAGAATTGATTGGAGAGCACGAAAGATATTCGAGTGTAATTTTGTAAATCAAGTCCGCGTGTCGGTTTTTTCAACGAATGAATCGATTTCAGCGAAGATCACGCGCGGTGAAACGTCGACCGAGAGCACTCGTCACGGTGCTCTCGCGCACTTGCGAATCGAAGAGGAGAAATCGAAAAAAAAAAAAAAAAAAAAAAAAAAAAGCTCGTTGGACGACATCGTGTCAGACGGCGGCTCGTACACTCGACCGAACCGATACGGAGATAGGGGATAGGCGGTGGTATAAGAAAGCACATGGACGGCACGCCTGGTAGGTAATTGGCTACGAATCGGGCAAAGAACGATGACAGTTCGACCGCAGTCCGTCATGGCGGAGAAAAGTTCACGACAGAAACTACCAATGGTGTATCGCGGCGTGTTGCTTGGATAATTGACAGAAATTTATTGCCACGACGACGATTCGTCCGCGTAAATCGAAGTCGTTAGAATCGCAATCGAACCGAGAACTATAAGTTCCAGATTTGTTTCCTGCGTTCGTTAAAATACGCGTGTTTTTTTTTTATAAACAAATTCTAAGCAAGAACGAAGATAAAAAATCAGGATACAAATATTTCAAGGATACAAAAATTTTTATCTTCTTTTGTTTCGCTGGATATTTGGAGAAGAACGTCGTCATTCTCGCGACAAATCGAATAATAAAACATTGCATTTGCCACGTCCTAAGAGGCTTAACCTTGCCGGCGAGGGAATGAAAATTCCGGAGGCCAAAATTGAAGAGGGAGAAAGAGAGAGAGTCCTGCGGGCGTCGGCGCCGTGTTACAGTCGGCGATGCGACGCGTCGCGACGCACGCTACGACGGCCACGCCGCTCGGTCTGCCCGGAGGAAAAAGGGCGAGGCGGGTGCTTGGCTCGTCTCCATGGCGACCAATCATTACCGGAGATTGTACCAGCAGCTACCAGCGCTGCCAGCACCGCTTTTCCAACTACTCTCTCCCTCTCCCGCACCCCCTCCGCCCTCCCTCCCCCGTCCATTCCCTCATTCCTTCGTACCGGGGTAGCTTTTCCGCTCACGTGCTCTTTACGAGATTATACCGCCGAAGCACGACGACGATTATTTAATGTCACGCTCCCCGCGCATCATCCCCTTCGCGTGCACGTCAGTCGTCGCGACGTCGAAACTTTATGATGGCGCGTGTATCGATACGTCGCGTCACAAAGATACGAAGTATCATCACACGTATATCTCGTATATGTACTACGTATTGAAAAAAAACTTGTTATCAACATCACCACATCAATGAGTTATTAAATTCCAGTCGTAAAAAAAAAATAAAACACACACAAACAAGCTACGCGAGAATAAATTAAAATTAATGTGTCGACGAAAAATGAATTATGCATTAGCGTGAAAATTTTGCGGAAGGAGTTGTTTATCGCGGGCGCTCGTTAATATTCAATGTGCAAAATTTGCCATCGTGTTTGGCGAGTGTGTGATCGACTTGGCCGAAGGACCAGACGTTGGTTCGTTCGGTTTAAACTAACTAAAACGAGCAACTGCGACGCGCGCGCTTCTCTCTCTCTTTCTCTCTCTCTCTTTCTGGCAGTAACACGCGGCAGATGGTGGCATAATTGACAAAAGCCCGCGATAAACGCAACACAGCTTTCCGTCGTTTGCTGAAATGCAAAACGGTCGCAACGACGATCGTCTGCTGCAACACTTTGCAAACGTCGAGCGAAAGTGACAATGACGCGGCGCAGTAAGGAGAATAACGCGGGAAACAACAAAGAAACTCGTCGGATGAGAGACACGTGCGCGTCTCGACGTACGATGTGAAGAAAACCAAAAAAAAAAAAAAAAAAAAAAAAAAATCGAGAAGTCATCGGAAAGTGTACAAATTCGCGAAAGACAAATTTACTCCGATACGGTTCTCGAGTTCCATTAAAGTTTTACTTTTGTTGTTTAGAATAAGGCAGAGATAAGATATGCAAAGCAAACAGTTTCACAACAGTTTTCCGCTAAGCTAAAAATATAATCTAACGAGGGAAACCCGGCGAGAATAAAAGTGCCGAGATTTAAATTTCTTAAAGTCGCGCGAAGTGCATGTCGGTCTCTCGTTGCGTGCATGTCGGTTTCTCGTTGCGTGCATCTCTTCGCGGATTAACATACAAAACATCCCCCTTCCCTTTCCGTAGGCGGCGAGTGACGAAGAAAGTAAGAAATAATAATAATATACGAGACGGAAGACACGCGGTTGTTGTTGTTGTTTCTTTTTTTAAGTCATTAACCCCTTCAAGCATCCTCGAGTTTCTTTATTAAAGAAAAGACGTGAATTTTTCATGAACTTTGCATTGTGCGCACACGCAACTTGTCAAGATACACGGCGATAAACACGGAGTGACGTGTCTCTCTCTCTCTCTCTCTCTCTCTCTCTCTCTTCGCAAGAGAGCGTTTAAAAAAAAAAAAGAAAAAAAGTGCAAGCGCGTTGCATCTTTGCAAAATTTCTATTAAAAAAAATATATATCGCGATATGAGACAAGTGAGCAAAATAATAGCTTTCGAGCTCTTTTCTAATAAAGGCCCGCTGCGTGTTTTCGCTTTAAAGAAGTAACACACGTCTCTCGCATTTTGCCGCGAACCCTTCGCGCGCGCGTTGCAAAGAATAGCGCAAGGTAAACAGAAAAAAATGTCGACGGGGAAAGGACGCGCGCGACAAAAAAGAGAAGCGCGCGAGAGAAAACGAAGTACAAGATGTTGCGAGGAGGGAAAAAAAATCTCCGCGTGTGTGAGGAGATGATGATGCAGGCCAGCGAGAAAGACGTCGGCCTTGAAACGAGTCGTTTCGCAACGCAGCCTGCCCGTCGACGTGGAACTGGGGCGATCGACGATGAATCCTCAAAGAGAGACGTCCTGCCCATCTAACAACGACGACGAAGAAGATGCGCATTCTCGCGGCGCCAACGGCTTTAAATACTCGCTCGATCTTGGCTCGACACACATACACACACACACACACACACACATATACACAAGGTTCGTCTTGCCTCGCAACTGAGAGCTTGCGGCGTCCCTAAGGGCGCTTTTCTTCCTTGTGCCCGACAACCCCAACGGCGTGTCCTCCCGTCGCGCTCGATTTATCACCTTTCTCGACGTCGCGCCTCTCGTCGTCCTTTTTCCGTCGAAAACGGTTTTCACAATTCCAGCAGCGATCTAACGTTCGAGAACCCGCTAACAAAAGACGTTACAGCGCAAGGTTTTCAAAACCTTTATTTTTAAGCTGTCCCGGCGAGCGAAGCGGATCATTCCCTCGCTATTCACGTTTCGTCTCGTCGTCTCCTGGAACTTTCCGATCGATTGAGTCGCGCAAAATGGAATTCTTTTCTCTCATTTCCGGTCAAATGTTAATGCGACTCTGTGACTTGTAGAATAACACACACGGAAATACTGAACGCGTAGAAATGATAGATATATTATAACGATAAAGATATATTATATCAAGTTCGCATTTGAAATCGCACGACTTCAAAGTCTCTTCAATAATCGTCTTTCGACGATTTCCGGCTGGCGATTAATCGCTGTTTGACTTGGTGGCTAGAATTTCGTCCAACTTTCGCCGATCAAATTTCGCGAGGGTTGGTTTTCGATCTCGGGGAAAACTCGTACGCGAAACTAATCGACTGACAGGCGTCGTAACGAGAACAGAGAGACAAAAGAAGCTCTTTCTTTTTCTTTTTCTTTTTCTTTTTTTTTTTTATCTTTACCGTGGATATGCGTTTGCGCGCGCAAGTCCCGCAAAATCCTACGACCCGTGAGTTTCTCTCGCTATAGCAGCATCGTCATATGATACACGTCGTAAAACGCGGTGTGTGTGCGCTGCACTTTGCATACGACTTACTCGCCCTACTTCTGTCCGCTGCGCCACGACCGATCGCGAACGCGTGGTGCTTACCGTCGTACGTATAGTTGCCAACAGCAAACGCAGAGAACCGTACTGCTTCTATACCATGACCGACTATCACCGGGAACTATTATTAAATTCGCCCCTAAACCGAATAGGGCTTCCATATCATCCCTGAAGTGGCTCGAGGCTACGACCTTGCGCGAAGATGATCCTGTCGCTGAGAAATGTAAAATGTAAACCTCCAACCACGCGTTCGAGGTAATGTTCGAGATTCAATTCGAGCGAACGTAGTTGACAGTCGCACGTGGAATTTGTTGTTGAGATTAATTAATATCATTTATTTTGCAATATTTTAATTAACGTTCAAACTATCGTTTCTCTCCCTTTCTCTCTCTCTCTCTCTCTCATTCACCATAATTTCACCCAATTATTCCCGTTATTGTGTTATACGGATATACGTACCATGAAATTGGTTGCATACGTACATCCGGTTATATGCGAATGCTCTGTAATACCAAATGTTTGAAACGTATCGGTAATTAACGGAGAAATAATACCGTCAAGCGCCACATTAAATCAGTTATAAATAAATAAATAGCAACTCTTTTACAGTAACAGAGAGATGAAAACGCGCTTGTTACATAATATAGCGATTTGCGGTATTTAAAAAACTTGACGTTTAATTGATGCGTGAATGTATACGTGAGAGAGATGCGGCGCGACTTGACGTTCTACCTTCATGTTCTCTCTCTCTCTCTCTCTCTCTCTCTCTCTCTCTCTCTCTCTCTTTGAACGGGCTTTAATTAACATAGTAATTAAATTGCATTAAGTATTCCGCGTGCGGAGTCAGCGGAGGTCATAATTTTCTCGTCGTAAGAAACATCGATATGCGAAAACTCGATGAGAAAAAGAAAAGTAAAGAGAAAACTCAATTAAAACACGTGGTGTGTGTGTGTGTGTGTGTGTTTAGCGAAAATACATTTATAATGTATTAAAAAAATATTCATTCCTCATTCAGTTGAGTGCCGGTCGTTTTTCCTCTCGTCGGCAATTATCCCGGAGCGCATAAAGAGGCTATTAAAGAAAAATAAACAACTTTCCAAGAACGACACTCGGTGTTTCTTTTTTTTTTTCTTTTTTTTTCTTTTTTTTTTGTTTTTTAACTCGCGCCTTTGCACACTTCATACACGACGTTTTTCGCCTTCATATAAAATCGCACGAGGAAAGAGAGACGTTTCGATCCGCGAGACTGACTTCACAAATCGTAGAATATCCACACCGAGCGGATAAGATTGCGGATAATTGGCGGGTAGCGGCCGCTTCGTAACAACCGGTCGTTGTTTCTCTTCTTTTTCTTCTCGCGATACCGAAAGAGTTATCCGCTCGTATATAAGAATCGGAAGCCGAGATTGTTGTAGCACACGCGACGACGAGCACCAGTCGCTAAGATAATTTCCCCAGAGGCGGCACCGAGCGGGCGGCGGCGCATTTTCCGCTTCTTTCCCCGACGAGTCATTACTTTATTACGATCCCCCGACTGTTCGGGCAAAAAGTCCTGAAACTCGACGGTAATAACCCATTCGTCGCGGATATTACTTCGTTAAGAAAAATGCAGCAACGAATTTATAACATGACGAACGCGAAAGTTCGTTTCGCGTGCGAGAGACGCGTTTGTTTTCTCTCTCTCTCTCTCTCTCTCTCTAATGGAAAACGGAATATGGAAGAGAACATTTTATTTCAATTAAGAGACAAGTCAAAGAAGAACATCGATTAACGCTTTATCGCACATTTTTAAATATTGAAAAATTGGTAGATAATTTTTTTCTTAATATTTTCAGAAATAAAATATTTTCGCGCACTCGTAATTTTCTAAATTTCGCCGATAATTATCACCATAATTATTACCATTAATTATTATCACCGTAATTATTACCATAATTAATTTAAGCATAGCCTACACAGAATACAAGGACTCGTGCGCACGCCAACGTTTTCGCAGTTCTCGGAAAAGCAATTTCGGCCAGGTTTCCATCGCCTTTGTTTACCGAGAAATAACCGCTTCGCCGAACGGAAACGCGATAAAAAATCGCTGCAACGGGGTGCGAAGCTGCAGAGGGAAGGTAAAGCGCGCGCTTTTAGAATATCGCGATGTCGGCTGGGAAATTTGTAATTTACACCCGGGGAAATTGGTACAGTGGGAACAAAACCGTCGCGAGGTGGAGGTAAAATTTCGCCGTGCATTTTCGAAACACGCGCTCGTGCTCCAAAGTGTGTTACGCGCTGCAAAAAGTAGGCACTGCATTTTCGCTTTGCTGATGAATCTGTTTTCGAGATAAAATTTTGCTTGTTAAGCGCGACTTTTGGTATTTTTTCAAATATATTAAAATTTTTATATTTATTTGTTATTATTTTTATGTGTGTTTTTGTATTTTTAGGTCACAATTTCGTTTTAATCACATTTTTCGCAAAATTATCCCTATTTTCTTAACAAGTTGAAACGCACACACACGCGCGACTATTATATCGAAGTTTTGCTATTCAATTTTCTATTGTATTTTTTGTTTATATCTCGTTATTCTTCTCGATACTGCACGTCGTTCAATAAGAATCCGTCTTTGTGGAAAAATATTTTTACTTCGCGAACGCGAGGAACAATATGCTCTTCGTTTTCTCGCACGCATCGGACCGCGCGCGTTGTTCCGTGTCGCGACCGACTGTGCGGCGCGTGCAGCGTGCGCAACAATAGACAGCGACGACTGTTTCGCGATAGTTTTGTGCGCCCGAGTTCCGCGGCATTCAACCGCGTCCTCGTTGTTATCGTCGTTGTCGTCGTCGTTGGCAGAAAAAAGGAAGCCGCGCGCGCGCAAAAAAAGTGGTCTCTTTGCGATTTTCACTGACGCACCTGTGAATGCGGTTCGTCGACAAAGAACAACCTCGCGGAACAGGACGATTAAGTATCAAACGTTTTAGGAATCAAAAAAGTAAAAGTAAAATTCTTACGCGTTGCTGTTCCGGTTATTTAAATTACACTCGGTCAGAAATTAAAATTAAAGAAAAAAAAAAAAAAAAAATTGTTACAGAAAAATTCGTTTCCAACACGTCGTGGAGATATTTCGCACACGCTAAAACGCGAATTATTTCTCGGTTTGTAATCTTTCCTCTTTAAGCTCCGAGAGGTTCACACACAGGCTCAATCCCGATACGTAAGGCACCAATATACCATTAAATTCAAGCATCCCCAGGCGCACTTCCGCACAGTCGCGTTCGAATCGATGATTCGCCAATATCCCGGCCACGCGGAACGTTTCACACAGGCCACCTTTGACGTCCGACTGGCGGTGGATTTCGGAGAGATGACCATCGCGAGGGGAATGAGACAACAAATCCTCGTCAAATCCGATAGAAATCGACGAAAATGTGTTTTATTCGATCGGCGCAACAAATTTCTTTCATTCTTTTCGGTTTTTGATTATTTTTCAATAACCGTAAGAGTGTATTTATTTCTTCGTGGTTTTCTCATTGTCATCTTTTAGCAGCGGAAAATTCGCCACGTGTGTGTTGCAATAATTTACTTATGTCTCAATTAATCTAATTGTGTTATCAATTATGTAAAGAATATCGGCGCAAAATTAAATTTAATTCTCAATCTTTCTCGAATCTATTTAAATAATTTAGAGCAAGACAAAATTTACGCGTGCGTTTAAAAAGAGACTATTGTTCGAACCTGCGTTACGTTGCAAAGTAGAAAGGACGTACGCATCCAGTGCGCGCACAAAAAAAAATGTACTTTCCACACTTTCTTTTTCTCTCATCCCGGTATCTACCCTCGATATGCAACATCGAGGGTAGATGGCAAAACGTCTACATCAAAAATACAACGGTGCAACGAAGAAACAAAGTATCGATATTTGGACAACACTGTCTGAGTGTGTGTCGTCAATTGTTTCTCTTCCATTCCGGTAAGAGGTAAAGGAACGACGACGGGAAATATAAGAAAGTCGGGTGGAAGTAAGGTAGTGGGGATTCAGCATCGAGGGGGGTTGGTTGGCCGGTTTAGCCGACAGGCGGGGATGGCTTTAACCGGTCGATACTTCGTGTTCCACGGCTGGGGTGCGAGGGGGATGCAGTAGCGGCACAGCCCTGATCCACACACATGTGCATGCAGTCGAGTCGGAAAGAGAGAGAGAGAGAAAGAGGAAAAGAGAGAGATCGATTCGTTGCAAATCTCCTGCATAAAATTCCAAACCGGCGATTCTTTTCCGGTAGTTCCCATCGACGTCGCAATCAACCGCGTTATCATTTGCTGAGTGATAAGGCGAGGAGAAAATTATTTCGGCGGTTTATCGCAGACAGGAGAGAAAGAGAGAACGACGACGCTGACGCCCTCCGCGGAAAAATGCGCAGAGTGTATCACACGAGGGTTCAACGTTCTCTCTTCGATTCGGATCGACGAACGTTCTTTTCCGGCTATCGGAAGAGGATTTGGTTAATTAACGACGAAACGTGGCAAGTCGAAATCATCGACTTGCCACGTTTCGTCGTTAATTAACCAAAGACATTACAAACGCGAAATGTCAATGACGGCGGCTCAATTGTGTTTCCGCACGATAAATTTGCATATATAATCGGAACGGAATTAAATGAGCTTAACTCGATTCTCGATGCGCAAACGCGTGTGATCTCTCTCCTCGCCGTTGTTGTTAGATCGAGTTTCCTCGACGGAATTAGTATGGACGTTGCGCGGTCGGCGCCGCTGTCGCCGCCCCACGGCCGGTAGAATATAATATAAATTCACCGCGACGGAGATATACAGACTGCTAATAATAGTAAACAACTGAGTTACGACGCCTATAAAACGCCGGGCTTACAAAGCGCGCGGCCGTACGTTTTAATAAGCGACGTCCAAAATACGACGCTTTAGGCGACGTAGTCGGCGAACGCGAACTCGTTAAAGTTCGGCGCCGCGCGCATCGTTTTTACAACCGCTCGCAAAGTTTTTTTCCCATAGAAGCAGCTGAAGATCCTCTTTTACCAGATATGTAGCATTTCGCTCAATTATATGCATTCGATCGAACTACCGGGATAAATTAAACAACCCGTGAAAATAGATCGCACATTAAAACTGTTTTTCTAATGAGAGCAATTGACAAAATCCACGAGGAATTGATTTCTAAGCTGGAAAAAAAAAGTTGTTTTTGGACGATCAATTTTCTCGACCGACTTGGTCCGTTTGCTTCCTGAACGAACAGCTGTTCGAACATTGTACTTTTGCGCGAAACAGACAAAATTTTGTGTTTTCCGCGTTTCCAACATCGTTGCGCGAAGTTTCTTCCGGGACGCGAAAAAGTTTGATATTTCTAGAGAAACGACGCCGCGCATCGTTCAAATATCTCGCGCGATACGCAGTTGCGTGGTGCATTCAAAAAGACGGTGTCCGCGTGTTTGGCAAAATTCCTGCGGCAACGATTTCCGCGCGCACAACAGACCGTGCTATCCTCTTTAAATCCGGAATATAATCAGACGCCCGTGAAAATTTCATACACGATTTCCCGGGGAACACGGGCTAACACCTACCTACCTACGTGCCAGACGGTGACGCGAAATCGAATAATTTTTCCTAATTTCGCACGCAGCGCGAGTATGAAAAACAAAAGCTAACGTACAGAAAAAAGAAAAAAATCAGAGCGAGAAGAGAAGTAAAAATCGAGGCTAATAAGATGAAGGAGCTGCCGACGGAGCATTCGTCGTCGTCGTTTCTTTTCGCTTTCTTTCGCGTGCTACCTCCTCGTCCCCGTTTGTTGCCGACTCCCGTACTCACCTCGTCGCCTTTCGCGCGCGGGCGTAATTTAATACACGACGGTAATTAGTCGCGTGTATCATTGCGAGTATCACGACGGGTCGAGTGTATCCACACCATGGAAACACGAGGAAAATTCTCAAACCGAAACGCCTCTCTTGCGAGGTGCAAAGCCACGAGAATCGATTTCATCATTTATCAATCATTTACTGACGGCATAAAAACAACGATCCGTGTATAAAACATATGCAATTTATTTACATATGTTAAATACAAACCGCCACGCGCTTTTTTTCGCGATTTTATTTAAAAATACATCACGCGCGCGTTATTATCCAACCGCGACATAAATCTCGCAATCGAACGATCGCGCAAAAACCAAACTCGAGAGAGAAAATTTCCCGCTATTACGAGTAATCTGTAGCTATAACAGTATATAATAGCCTTCTAAAAAAAAAAAAAAACAAATCGGAGGAGAGAAGAAGAATACGCCACGGGGGGGATGTGAACGCGCGACGAAACCGGTTTTTGCGAGAGAGAAAGAGAGAGAGAGACGAGCATCGATGTGTATGAACGAGAGGATCGTTTATACAATTTAGTTCCGTATAAACGCCGACGCGAAATCGAGGTTGACAAGACGCGGATTGAATTCTTAAAAAGATTTATCGTCTCGAATATCTCGACCTGTAATATTCCTTTTTCATTGTGATCAAATGCTTGTCGGCTATCAATCGTCGCGAGAATCCGCGGTTGCGGATCGAGAGAGAAAGAAAAAAAAAAGATATAACAAATGCGCACATTTTACTCCGCGGATAAATCCGCAATTGCGAAATCCTCAGGGATCACCCATTTCCTTCCCTCAAATCTCTCCTACAACACAAATTTCCACCACGAGTCGTCAAACGCGCGATACACCGTGTTTTGAAAATCAATTTTTTTCCCCCCGATGAGATTCGAGACGACACACATTAGATAAAAAAAAAAAATAAAAACAAAAGAACGGCCTTGAGTTAAGTTTGTCGCAAATTCGCGGTAATTAGTGTGGAAATTCTCAAACGTAAATACACCTCGCCGAATCCACTTGTTAACCGATAATCTCGCGTAGCTATAAATATTCCAAACGTCGTAACACATGCAATTCCGAACGTTCGGTAAAATGCATACATTCATATGTTATATTAGTCAAGCGCACGAACACGCACGACCGTATAAAATACGTACGAAGTCCGTGACGCAACTGTGTTGCGAGACGCGTCGAAGCATAATTAAAATTGCAAACGTGTTCCTCCTCCCTCTCCCCCGATAAGATCTCGCTCGACAAGTGCGTGACTGTACCGTTTCTATTTACGCGCGAGAGCAACGACGTTCCGCATCCGCAAAAATCGTTTGCTTCGCGAAACGGGAGGATATTCGTATTTCGTATTTTTTTTAATCGATGCGTATACATGCGGTCATCGATTTTGCAAAAAAAACGGAGAGAGGAGGAGAAAGAGAAGAGAGCGCCTTTATGTCTTTTCGCGGCAATTTATTACCGTCTGCCGTGTTTTCGTGACATCCGCGAATGAATTCGTAATGCAGTCGCATTGCGACTGCACGCGGTCTCATATTTCAATGAGTGCGCACACTCGTACGAGAGAGAAAGAGAGAGAGAGAGGAGAAAAGAGGGACGTTGTATTACGGGCGACTGTTAGCGCGGCAAACAGAAACGCGAAACCTGTTGCGATAAAAAAAAAAAAAAAAAAAACACTCTTATCACCAAATAGTTTCCTTAGAAGAGAGAACACTTGTACAAAGAAGTTAATCGTGCCGAGCCATCTCGTTTACGTGTGTGTGCGTGTGTGTGGACATGTAAATACGCGTGTATACGCACGCGAGCGGCGCGAAAAAAAAGTGTCTTCTTTATTCATGCATACCTATGCGTCGTCGCTTTACGACTCTCTCGTGTGTCTGTCAAGAAGAGCCAAAGACGAATCGTGTTTGCGCGCGACCATCTTATCACAACGATAGCCGCGCTATCACGTAAAAAAAATAAAATAAAATAAAACGCGTATAATAACAGCAGTAGCAGTACTTAGTTTTATATCTTCTTACTTGCCGATGCTACAGTTGTGTGTTTTTCCGCAAAAATATGCACAAGAAATCGATGTGTGCATTTAAATAATTTTTTCAACGTTTAAAGACCCAGAGACACCTCTTATCCGATCGGGACTGGCTGACATTTCTCGCAGATTATTTTCTTTTAGCAATTAAAACCATTCTGAGAGAGTGCCGCGAGTAGAAAATTCGAGGAAAAAAAAACAATTTTCACCAAGAGTAAATAAAAGCCCACCCCAATTACACACCGTGTATAAATTTCTATAAGATAATCACCCCGGCGCCCACTTGTCGCTTGGAACCGCGTGCGACTGACACAACAGACGCTCGCGGTAATTAATGCGGATCTTAATCGACCTGTGCATTCATTACAATTATCACGGTTCGTTGCTCTCTTACGTAAGAGAAGAAACGGTTCTCTCTCGTGAAATGGAACTATTAACGCTCCACGCCGCAGCTTAATCTCCCGATCGAGGTCTCAGATAGTCGTGACCCTTCTCTTCCCGGAAACACACAATCGCGTAACTTTCTAACCCGCGTCACGCCAAAGATTAAAACCCGACCCCCCGCTCGTCGTGGGCGAGTGACACGACTCGCCCTCTCTCCTACCCCTTCAAGCGCCGAAGACTTGAGAGTTCCCCCGGAGAAGTCGGAACTTCGAACGAGACGTGCGTTCCGACGTGGTGGCTTGTTCGGCGCGATTGAAAGTACAAGGGAAAATTGTTAACCGCATTACAAGGTCCCCTCCCCCCTTCTATTTCTCCCTCTCGAGAATAAGCTCGCAAATTGAAATCGGGTTTAACGCCGCGTAGATGCAATTTGCCCGGAAACTAAACTACTTCCCCAACTGTCGACGCGTTTCAATCAGGCGTGATGGCAAAGTTGGTAGTTTCAAATCTGCGCAACAAGGTCGCTCGCGCACGCTTTGACACAGAAATATCTCGCGCTCCATTATTATTATTATTATTATTACTACACGCATACACGAGAATGTTAATGTGCGACGATGACGGTAATTTGGAGATACTGCGCGCTTTGTTAAAACGCTCATCGAGAGAAAGAGAGAGAGAGAGAGTCTTTTTTTAATTCTCACTCAGAAGAGAACAATAAAAAAAAAAAAAAAATGTAATTCGTTGAAACTTATATTTCTTCTTGTCGCGGCTTTAAATAGAATTTTATTCGTGAAACACACAAAGCGCATTCGTTACGGCGTTTGCATCGCGGCGTGTTTTTTGTCTAAAACACGTGGGGGGAAATCTTTACGATGAGGCCGAATTTTAGGTCTTTCCCATTTTTCAATTGCGGTGAAAATCTCTTAAAACGCCGGTTGTGTACGTACGTGTGTATTAACCGCGAGAAGACGTGTTCTCGCGCGGTATCACGTTCAATGAATTTAGACGTCAGATGGGACCGCGCGGGAGCGGGATAGGAATAAAGTTTGGCGCCCCAGTTTCCAAGAATATCAGCTGCATTCCGGTGACAATGCCTCTCGAACACTCGGGATAGAAAGAGAATGGACGTGTGCGCCATAGTCCAAGTTATAGTCGCGTCGCGACTCTTTCTCGTCCCCATCTCGCCTCGTCACTGTGTCTTTTGCTTAATAAGAACACATTTCCTCCGGAAGCGCAAACTACCGGAGATTGTGTTAAAATGCGTACAATATGTATAAGCGGCATCGCAAGCAAAATGTGTGTCGAGAGACACACTCCAATTTTCATATCTTTTAATTAATGAGAGAGAGAGAGAGCTTTTTATTTAATCACACCTCGCGCGTAAAATACGCAAAGAAATTAACAGACGTGCGTTTATATATATGGAACGTTTCTACGTTTCTTCGTGGGAGAAGTCACCACCACCTGCGTGATTAAAGCGATATGCAGGTTTTCGCGTAATTACGCCGCGCATATGAAATTAAATAATTCCATTACGACACGTGTAGCAGCAGCACACAGGGGTCGAGAATTTTCCGCGAGTTCGAATATTCGTGAAAAGAGAGATGCGTTATCCGCATCGCGCGCGCTTAATCAAACCGTCCTCCTCGCACACGGAAAGATACAGTTAATTGCAAATTCTCTCGGTAAGACGCACGGTGCGCGATATTCCCCCGCGTTATTTAATTCGTTTCGCTTCCCCTTTGTGACGTTACCACGTCGCGGGGCTTTTCTCGACGCGGTTTTCTTCTTTCTCTCCTCTCCGCCTTCCCGGCCGCATCTCTCGCGGCGACGAGGAAACGCGGCCCCTTTGATCCATTATTTAAGCATCATATTCTGCCGCATTCAGGCAAGTGGCAAAGGACTTCATCGCTTCGCGCAGGATGTCGCCCGAGAATAGCCGGAGGAGAGGCGACGACGGAAGGGAGTGGCGATGGAAGGAAGGTGTGAGGCCGCGGGAAAAACAAGCTCGGGAGGGACGCGAAAGAGAGGAAAAAGGTCCTCTTTCGTAGCCGTTCTTCTCCTCCAAAGGAGAGAGGCAAAGTAACGGCACCTTCTAGCCACGCGCGCGTACACGAGAGTGTACATTATTTTTAGATCGCGCTTGTCACTCGCCCCGGCTCTTAAAGCCGCGGCAAAAGCGGAATTACCTTTCGGGAACTCCAGCTCTCTCCACGCGGCCACAAGAGAGAAAGAGAGAGAGAGATTATATGCGACGTCTCGTAGGGCACGTAGTCGTGAAAATTTCACGACCCGCATTTTTGACGAAATTCGTCCGTTTGATCGAGTAAAACCGATTGTTTTTTAAAACGAAACGCGTTAATTATCCAACAAATATCGAGACATCTTTCGAGAGAAAATAAAAATCAGAGGTGGGGCTGTTAAAAATAGCATGACCGTTATTAGATACAAATAGAAATCAACGCCGAGTTCTCTTTCTCTCTCTCTCTCTCTCTTTCGCCACACGTCGATTCCAGAGTTCGCGAATAGACGTTCCGTAATCGAGAGATCAAAAAGAAACGATATAAATGTTCGCGACCCACCGTGTCTGAAAATAAGTTCGCCTTCGATCCGAGGCCCTAAAAATAATATTCGTGAAACGAAGGCGAAGCCGCGGGGTGCCGACACGAGTTTCGACCGCGCGATCTTTTCGCAGTGAGAAAATCGATTTCTCTCTATTTCTCTTTCTCCCTCCGTGTTATCGGATCGATTCCATCCAAAAATCGCGCAACAACATTCCTCATTCGTCTGAGTTTCTCCGGAAACTCCTTTTCGCAGCTGTGAAACAAAAATATCCGGCGAGTCCGGAAAATAAACTAATACGCGAAATATGTTTTCAAACCGCGTCTCGATGTGTGCGAGAAAAATTTGCAATTGGCGAGAATGGTGCGCTAACTTTGCAAAGTTCGCGAGCGTGACAAAGTGGAGCGCGAAGTATGATGACGATGTTTGCAACGGATTTCACCAAGTTTTCTGGCGGATTCGTCGCGCGGACACGAAAATACTGTCATTAATCACGCGCGGCGGAAAGAAGGGAACGAATTTCCCTCCCTCTCTGTCTCATTTTACACCGGATCGATCTGCATAATCACAAAATCGCCGGGCGAAACTCCGAGAGAGAGAGAGAGAGATAGATAGAGTGACAGAGAACTTTCACTACGACAAACAAATCGGTTTAAATGCAGTGGAAATAAACGCGCGCGACGACGCCAGACGCGATTCGAGCCGATTACGAGCGTTGATATAGGCGCGTGATATACAAAGTACGCGTATAACCTCTCGCGGCCACCCTTTGAATACGCGATGAAATGGCGCAATCATTTCCACGCTCTCTCGTAATCCTCCGATTGTATTACACCGCCTTTTATTTCGGGATTATTCGCACAATTTTCTCGGGAGGGTAAAAACGCGCGCGCGGATGAATGTTTAATTGAGCCCCTCGGCAAAACGCTGCAACGCGACATTATCGATTAATCCGTCAACCTACGAGCGCCGCGCGCTCAAGTAAGCAATTATTTGCTTACTCCTTGCCGGAGCACCCGTGAAGAGAGAGAATATAAATAAGATACGAGCAACGAGAACTAAATATAAAAATCTAACCCCACGGTAAACACCCCACGTCCGTCCGACATGCCGATCGCAATGACGTGAGAAAAAAAAAACTGACGAGAATGATCGAGATGTTCTCGTTTGGAGAAATAAAATTTTGTTTGTCAAAAATTTATTTCTCTCCAAACATGTGTCTCCAACAAAAAAAATGTAAATAGAATTTTGTAAAATATGCAATGTGAAATATAATTTTCCCCGACGACGCGCGACTCCCGTCCGTCGCGTTTGCTGTTCGAGAGACTCGGTTAGGATTAAGTGACTTCACGGCCGACAACTTCCGCCGTCGGATTTCCACTGCATTTGGATTCGACGAGATTCGCGCTTTGAATCGCGGCGCGGAAAAAGGAACGCGAGGAAAATCGAGACGCGGCGCGGGCGGCGCTTTAATCCCCCGGAGGGCACAAAATTTTGCCGAAAATGTTTCGGAAAATTAAGTTCTCTCGGATTATAAATTACTCTCGCGAATAAATGTCGAAATGCATTATCACCCGCACTCCAAGCTTAACTCTCTCTCCATCGACCGCTATTAAATTTACTCGCGTGCAAGTGGATAGAGAAAAGATAAATTGCTGTGTGTAAGTTTTTCCTTTTTTTTTTTTTTTTTTTTTCAAACGGTACAAACTTCTCAAAACGAATTTGCACGTAATTTAGAACAGCTCGTAATTTTCGCTCTTGTAAATCGAGAGATGCGAATACGGAGGATCAATGAACAAATATACTTGCAAGGATCGTCCCGAGTTACGAGAGAGTTTCGTAGTCCGAACCTCCTCCGATCGAGTTTGTCACCGATATCGAGTTTATCGTGTTTGCAAATCCTCCCCCGCCCTTTCCCCAATCGACTAAGAGCCGACGAAACGAGGGAGAACTTTGACGCGTCTTTCGCACAGAAAGAAATCTCATTAAGACGAAGCGGGGGAAAACGGTCGCGTGAGGTCAGCAGACGATGAAATTCCTGAGCCGCGTGTTGCATAGTTCTGCAGGGCCTATTTTCGTCCCGTGCCGCTTGCTATTATTAGCAGCATCGGCCACGAGGTGAAGAGGGGGCGCCCGGAAAAGGGGCAGCGAGAGAAATGCGCCGGTAAATAGATTTTTCCGTCTCAACGGCGCATGCGAGAGGGTTGAGTATATGTTCGATTATTACTCGTCACCTCGATTTTACATTGCAAAATAAAACAGGTCCCCATTTCTTTAAATATCTTCAACAAAATAAATTTCTTAAATCAGGAAATTCATCAGGAAAAGAAGCGTCTCTTTCCGCATAAAAAAAAAAAAAAAAAAAAAAAACTCGTGAATTTTTTCCCAAGATATGTAACGTAAGCAAATAATTTCGCGGAAGTAACATGCGCTCTTAACCGAAGTAAGAAATAATTAACACAGATCTTCCCCCGAGGTTCCTTGAACCCGCGCGCTGAAATAAGTCACGATGATAATAGCGCCGGGTAGAATGTTACGCTAATGCGGTCTATATTTATAGCTCGGCTGTACCCAAATAATGTCTGAGCAAAGGAGTAGAAAGAAGAAGAGAAAGAGCGAGAGAGTGCGGCAGTCCGCGCAAAAATGCGCTGTAACCGACGTTTTCCGTGAGATAAATGTTATTACCGTGCGATATTACATTACAGTACACGGGAGAAAAAGTTCCGCTATTGTGCGATCGTAGCAAGAAAAATTTGTCGAGTCCACCGAGGTCACTTTTGTTTCGTCAACAAAAAAAAAACTGTTTTGTCGGCGATACAAAAATCTCAATGGAGATTGGCAATTTTTCTCGCTGGCCATTTAGTCACTTCTAATCTTCTTGCTGTTTCCGGCAAGCACTCTTTTCTTTCCGCGACAAAAGATTGAAAAGGGACATGCAAATCACAGAGTAATTCAATCGCGCTAATTCACGATCGTTCGCGGAACGATATACGAAAAAATCTGCGCTTGATATTCGCTTGTGTGTAAAAAAAATATATGCTTTCAATTAATTCTACGGAAAAAAAATTTTACATGGCCAGAAAAATTGTCGAGTCTACTGAATGGTTTTTGTTGGCAAAATCTCAGCTTTTTCTCGCCGGCTATATAAATTTCTAGCAAATCTTTTTTTTTTTTTTACAGACGACACAATACCGCGGAAATCGTCGGAGATCAAACCCTGCGACGTCGACCTGCGTGTGTGTGCATATATAAAGGAAACTGGAGCACATTCGCGCCGACCTCCTTCGCGCGCTGATATGTTAACCTATTAATCGATAATACCTTCCCGTCTCGCATTCATGAGGTTATAATACTATGTATCTCTGCCATGCAAAACACGCAACAATTCAATATATGTGCCGTCTTTGCGCGGTCTTACGCATTGCCGTGCGCGCGTGCTGGATGTGTGTGTGCGTGATAAACACACCCACCGCACGAAAGAGCGTTGGGTTATCGATCGCACCTGCGTTGGAAATGTCTCTGAGGAAGACCTTTCGCGAGAGGATACGTGGAGGACTTGCCCTCCCGACCGAGCCGAGCCGAGCGCGGCCGAGTCCTAATGACTCAGAGAACTTGGCAAGGATGAGGAAATATCGTCGTCGTAAATGCGGAGAGGGTGTGCGTTTCCTCCTACGGAAGAGAGAGCGAGCGCGATAATTTGCGAACAAACAAGCGAATTTCCAGAAATCATCTCGCGCAAAAGAGTTCACTTCTCAGCTCCTTTTTTTTTTCACGGTCTATCTTTATTGGAATTGTTTCCGACTCAAACTACGGTAATTGTGCAAACGAGATATTCTGCGACGATTTGCGAAATTCCCGTTTGTCGAGAGGATCGCTACTCACCGTCGATCTCACGAAAGTCGTCAATCGACGGCTGCAACCGGCTCTTGTCGCTTAATTCACGCAAGTGCGCATGCCGGCGCATAATAATTGCCATCGTTAATTAATCGTCGACCATAGCGGCGACGGTCAACGATGTACGGTCAACGGCCGCGAAATCTCGTTAAATGCACGGCCGAATATCGAGGAATCCACCCGCCCTCGTCCTGTGTTCTCTCTCGTTCGACCGAACGGAACTCTCTCGTTCGACCGAACGGAACTCTCTCTTTCTCTCTCTCTCTCTCTCGCTCTAGTCTCCGAGCGCGATGCACATACGCTCGGTTCACCTGAATCGAGTTTCCGGTCGGCGTGTTAAGCGAACTCTCTCGCCCGCAGGATCGATCCTGCGGCTTTACTGCACTGGCCGGTCGCGGTGTCAGCGCCGTCGCAGAAATCTAACGACGAACTACCGTCTTCTCGCGAATCTTTCCCCTTCGATGGGAAACAAAAATCCAAGTGCACATATTTAAAAAAAAAACTCGAGATACAAATTTCTCGACCGACTTTTGTCGTCCAAGAGAAAAATGCAAGTGCACTTGAGAAAGTTTTAAAAATCGCTTGATTTTTATTCACGACGTGATTTTTACTTTTGCAAGTCTATTTCGCAAATAGTACCTGCGAGTATTACAACGCGCGGAAAAGTCTGTTCGAGAGTCGACAAAATCGTCAGTGTGTCTTTTTCGGAAAATTTCAAGACAACTTGGCGAGACAGAGAGAAAGAGAGAGAGAGAGAGAGAGAGAGAGATTACGAAAATATCCGGTGGTTAATAATTTGCCGGATTAAATGTGAACTGTCTGCGCTAAGAGCGCGTGGGATAAAATGAAAATCCTCCGCGCGTCACACGATATGCGAGGTATCAGGTGTAAGTACGTCTTTGGTGCGATTTAATCCCAATCTAATATCCCACCATAGAGCGGCGCGCTCTCTGGCGTATTATGTTGTACGGTAGACCGTGTATTCATTTACGGAAGGTGCAATTTTGATAGGCAACGTGTGTGTGTGTGTGTGCGCGCGCGCCTTCGCGCGCGTCTTCACTTAAGCGCGTCGAAAGTAAGGTATTTATTATTATCGTTGCGGAGCCACGAACGGGGTTAATAATAGGGAAACGCGGTAAAATGGAGTGTAGTCTCTCCGCGGAGAAGATCTCCAAACTTAATCCGCGAAAGCCTCCGAAACGAAATTTCTCGTGCGTAACATAACATTCCCACGACCGTCCCCTATGTATCGGGTGAAATAAATAAATAAACGCGCCGTTACATAAAGAGAGCGCGCGCGAAAACGACGAGATAAATAAATTCTCGTTCCGTCGCGCCGTCTAACGCGCGTTCCTTTATTTGTTTTTACCGTCGTCGTTGTCGTCTTCGTCCTCGTCGTTCCCGTAGTAGTCGCGCAAGGTCGACCGAACCGTCCGGATAAATCGATATCGACGAGCTTACGAGCTCATCCAGGCGGAGTTTATTACTCCTTTATTACCACTGCCACCGTGTCCTCGCCGCCGTGCATCGAAGCTGCGAAAATAAGACGCCAAGGAGAAAGCGATCCCTCCCGTTCCGATCGACCTTCTGTCTCTCTCTCTCTCTCTCTCTCTCTCTCTTTTTCTCTCCTTCGTTCTCTCAAGTTAGTCCGGACACGGAAACTCTTTCTTTTCCTCACTTCCTTCCCTCCCATCGACGCCCATATTTCGGGAACTCAGAAATGTATTCGAAATCTCCTGCGGCGGTCTCCCCATACAATTCCGATCGTTACCAAAAATATATTCCGACTTTTATGCAGGAAGAGTAAACGAATAGAAAAAGAATTTACGCGCGTTCTCCCTTTACCTCTTCGTTTAATTTTTTTACGTATATATATATATATATATATATATATATTTTTGTTTTTTCGACAAATGTTTGTGGAAAGGATTTTCACGGAGCGCGATCGCGATTTGAATTTCGCCTGCGATTGTTGGATCGCGGAGATCTAGCCGGAAGGACAAACTCGCGCAAAAATTACGAAGCTCGTTCCAAGTTCGCAGTGTTTACGATCACTAAAAACCGTCACTTTTATCTCCGGGCGGGGTTCAAGTCTTTTTTTTTCTCGTTTCGCGTCGTAAATCTCGTGACTTTTCTAGCAAAAGAACGAAAATCGACGTGCAGCGCGCGGAATAAATGTTTGTCGAAGTAAACTTTTCGAGCGCACGCGAAATATTTTTCCAACAAACTCAATAAAAAAAATAAAAAACTAAAAAAAAAAAGAAATCAAGGCAAAAGAAAAATCAAGGGAAGGGTGAAAAACGACGCGGTCCCCGTTTCGAGCTTTGCGCTCGTAAAGTACACGGGAAATGTAATTACGCACGCGCATTGCTTTAAAAGCAAATGAATGTAACAAAGTATAGAATAAATAAATGTAAAATAAAGAATAAAAAAACGAACTGTATGCTCTACGCGTCGCAAAAAATGTATTTTAATATCTACATCCCCAATCGATATTTTTCCCATTCTCTGTCTGTTAGCGTCAAGATTCCTGGGTGTTATCAATATCAGTCATCGTTATCGCATCGGTCTTCGCGCTACAATGCCACGCATTTGCGCTATTTAACCCACATTCGATCGATCGACCGAAATGAGAGAAACATCTGCGAGTTCGCGGAGTCTCAAAGGCGAAGAAGACTTTCCCGTTCGCGATCGTTAGAAACCACGCGAAGAGACGAGAAATAGAAAAACACGACGAGGAGGAGAGGGATGGGGGTGTGTGTGGATGATCCTTTTAAATCCGTCGTGTGTGATCTCCGACGGCGCGGAAAATACATACAAGCGCGCGAGGTAAGAGCAAACCGCTCGTATCCGGCGCCGCGGAAACGAGCGGTGGCGCTACTTGGCGCGACGATGGCAATTGGCATTTTCCTCGCGGTTTTCGATAGAGCCAATATTTATTCACGGTCTTAATGTCAGTGCCGGCCGTTGCCAAAATCAACACACCCGGGAGAGAGATCGGTTTGGCCGTAAGCGGCTTCTCGCGCGCGGCCGCGCGACGATCACAGGAGAGAGATCGAGCTGCGGATATCCTGGGCGACTGGTGTGCGGGATAACGCAAATTACACCTTCATAATTAACGCGACGATGTGTGTGTGTGTGTGTGTGTGTGTGTGTGTGTGAGTATCTCGAAACAAACGAGATGAGGGATTAGATGGCTGCGAGAGAGCTCGCTCCGAGTTGAGATCGAATGAGAAACCTGTGCCATCCGTTGCTACACGCGCTCCCGACCATTGTTAAGGACCGTTTCTTCGAAACGTGAGCGAAACGTGTGCGCGCGCGACACACACACACATCCCGGTCAGATCTAATCACGTAATTTAGTTCATAAGGCTCCGGTATTAAGATCGCATTCAACTGTGATTGTACGTGCGCCGCATTTCCCCGGTCTTTTCCTTCGTCGAGAAAAATATCTCGTATTCGCTCGAATAGCGAAATAGACTCGCGACATCTGTTATGGTTCTCAGGTTTTTTATTATTCCGCTCTCATCTTTCGTTGGAACTCCCTCTTTTCAAGCCGCCTTTCTTTCGCGAAAGAGAGACGACACGCGTTTCGGCGGTGGTGGCGAGAAGAAACGCGCGAAATATAAGACCCGTATCCCTCATTTCCGATTGATTTTCTACCCTCGCGAAATCAATGGAAAAAAAAAAAAAAAAACGACGCGAGAAACGAAATTTTCGGGCGCCGGCAAGACGTCGGGGATTTTGCGCGCAGTTCGGCGCCTCGTTGAATTATTCAACGAGGAGCGCGCGAGAGAAGAGGCGAGGAAAATGTTTTGATTATGCCGAGCTTTCGCAGAGAGACGCGTAACGTGCGGACACCTACACGCGACGTTCGCGCGTTGAATTTCTGAACCACGTAATAATTCGCACGCGTTCGCGGAAATGCGCTCGCGTTAATAAACATGTGTACCTGCGTCGCAGCGAAATTTAAATTTAGACTAAGAAGGTATGTGTTTAGAAGAGAAAGAGATGAATGTAATCAAATTGTCCACGTGTACGGGCGCGAGAGCGAATTGCTTTTTATTCTCGCGGCGAATATTCTGAAAAAAAAAAACGTTTCTGATTGCGCGAGTCCCGATTCAAATTTGTGCGGACGAGAATGAATGAGGCGCGCGTGCGGAGAGAATGAAAAAAATCATCCTCTTACGTAGAGATGTTTATTTTTTGCGAGAAATGTCAAAGTTCTCCGCGCGCCGAGATTTTTCTCGTGAAATCGCGCGCGTTCGCTGAATATTCAACGATCGAGTTTCGCACATCTCTATACAGAATCGCAAATAGTTTGCGTTCATCTCCCGCAAACAAAGCTATAAAAAAATATAACGTTGAAGTTTGTTTGAAAAATCGTCCGTCGTCTTTGAATTTTTCATTTGCGTTTCCCCTCGCGACTCATCGTGCGACAACTAACGATCCTCTTTTTCCCTTCTCTGTGTGTACGTGTGTGTGTGTGTGTTTTACGCCACGACATCGCTGCACTCTGCAGAGTGAGAAGAGGATAAATCGATGCTCGCGAAACCCGAGAAGCGCGCGCGACTTTGTAGCGTTTACGACTTCGGAGCGCCCCGTTAATATTGGAAGTCGAGCGCGTAAGTTGTTCGCAATTCGAAGTGGCGTTGTCAGTGTAAAGCGAAAAGGAGAATATGTATATAATACGCGTTTGCGGGGGCGTACGAGATAAAGACCGACTTATCAGTCGACACACGTTTAGCTCTTTGAACGAACTTGAAAGCCTATACAATCCCACCGCGAAAGTTTCCGAAGGTAAACGGAGGGACAGAGACAGAGGGAGAGTTAAGACACGAGAGAGAATGTAAGTGTCTAACACACGCAGTGTCATCCGCAGTCAAGGGGTTGTTTTAAAGCGACCGTGCGTTTTCGCTTATCTGCCGATGATGCGATCATTTCGCGCATCGGTCACCTTGGTTTACAATTGCATGCGGTATATCCGCGTATTTCTCGCGAGCTTCTCCAAATAAAAGTTCGAGGCTGTAATATTTCAGAGAAAAAGAGAAAAAAAAGAGAGAGAATTTACGGAAAACGCACGCGCGGTCGCTTTTCTCGAGCGGCGAAGAAAAAATACAAAGAGAGTGTGTGTACACACACTCGTCTCTCTCTTGCGCACGGCCATGATGTGGATTTGATTAATTAAAACAACGGCGAGTGTTTTGCGCCTGATGCCAAGTTCCTTTAATTTCAAACGTAAAATTCGTGCAACGTGTTGCACAATAAATAAGACAAAACAATGTTGCGCGCGCGCGAAAGAGTAGTTTCTCTGTGTGTGTGATATAATTAAATTCTCGAGGAAAATTCGCTTTTCAATCTTAAATCATTTTCATTAGCGAAAGAGAGTTGCCGAATGCGTACCGGTCATTTAAACCGCATTTCTCGTTTTAATTTTTTTATAATTATCGAATATAAGCAACATTTAGCGATCAATATCAGTTATCAGTTTTTTTTTTTTTTTTTATAAATAAAGTATCTCAAACTTCGAGCTACAATTTCTGACAGCAAAACTAGTCTACAAATAAAATCTATAAGATCAAATTCTTAAGGCTGCTTTCCTTTTAGGAGACACAGTCGACACATTCGACACAAAACGTCACACGTCGCCAATCACTGATGTGCGCCTGGCTAAA
>QVOB01024180.1:0-56841 GCA_014839585.1 Pseudomyrmex concolor
TACATCTCACTTATTATAATTCTGATTCTATAATTCTTAAGACAGTTTTTTTAATTTTTTTAATTTGTTGTAAATTTGCGGATTTAAAACAATCATACCTACAAATTTGTAAAATTTAATCTACAATTTTTTTCTGAGCTAATATAAACTCTGTTTCTGCATGATTTATGAGCTCGCCAATTGTTTTTCTGAACTCTTGATTGAATCTTTTGAAAGAAGAAGACACCGTCTATTTTGAACAAACAACAGTCTCGTGATTACTTGGACCGACTACGCCGCGAGAAGATTGATCTTTGCGACTGTGTAAAAAAAAAAAAAAAAAAAAAAAAAAAGAAGGAACAATTCTCGTCGATGCATCTGCACCGTTAACCGCGTATTTCTGGCGTCTCAGCTAGACACACGGAGATAGAGATTCTTCTAAAAGATCCTGGAACTTGCAAACGTTCTAAATGTATCATTCTGTTCACCTCAGCTGCTCGTCTGGCAAATATACGTCTATCAAGAAACGACCAATTGTATGCAATACGTACACGAAGAATAACATTCCTATCAACATCAAGATGTTTCTTTTCGTTTACTGAAATCTTTGAAAAAAGTGTACTTTTAATTGTCACATTGATAATAGAGAGTACTCTGATAATATAATATTTATTTCGCGAAATTTGTTTTGCTCCTTTCGCATTTTGACAAATTTGAATTGTCGACGAAGACAAAACACTTCGTAATAACTGACCAAGAGCTCATAAAGCCAGCTGAGCTGAAACCTTGGACGAGGTCGCCGATTCGCGCGCGCACGCGAACACGGTATGTAGCAAGAAATTCAACATAACGAGGAGAGAAAATTTTCATCACTTGGCAAAAGATCGCTACTAAGGCCGAACGCCTACCGGCCATTGGCTCTTGTCCTGAACACACGCCGAGTGAGTCTCGCTGTTCATGACATAATATCATTCGCGCGCGAAGTTGTATCGTCTCCGGCACTTCGCGCGAAGTAAGTATCTTGGCTAAGCACTCTGGCGAATAAATCCCCGATCTTAATTTTCTCCCGATCACGTACACTGCGTAAATCGCGCGAACGAGGCCACGGTCGACAAGTTTTCAACGTCAAGCGTTTCGCTTCGTCACGTGAAATTAATCGACGTTATCCTTACAATTATTATCAACATAATTGGAATAAATAAAAAGCTTGCAACACGGAAAAAGAAAATCCAATTTTTTCGAAGCCGCTGACTTCAGCAATTTCTGAACGCTGTGAATGAACCAAGCGAGAACACGAAGTTATGCGAGAGAGAACAACTTTGTACAACGAATTTACGTTACTTCCTGATAGGCGGGAGAACTTTACGAAAGCGGCCAGTCACGACGACCGGATGTCGAGGCCGTTCCGAGAGGCTGCACAGCGGAGGTTTTCACTTGATTAAGCGAAAATATCTGCGCGCAGTCCGCGTTCCGCACGAGTGGAATATAAAAGCGTGTTAAATTTGAAGAAACCGCTCATTAACGAACGAATGATCGTGCCGCAATATATATATATTTCAAGGTACACGTACCTGGCGTTCTTGGCTCGGTTTATTTCCGCAGAAAATGAGTATACTCGATCCAACGAACGTTAGCTGGTATTACATAACAGGTGCTCAGCATTGACAGTGATCCCACAGTGGATTTCAGTTAATTTTGCACCTGTAATTTGTATAATTGTACTGTATGATTACATCTAGTAATTTAATATAAATATTAATTATGCGTGTACGTGTTTGAATATGAAATTGTTAACGGAAATTGCAATAATCACGAGCCAAATTCTGTCTAATCCAGAATTCCATTATTGTATTATTGTATTTTATAATTCAATCACACGACAATAATATTGCATTCATACTTGAACAAATTTGACCCTCTGTCAAATTAACGTTGTAACTACAAGAGATTCAATTTTGATTGCGCGATTTTAGTTGAAATATCACAAGAGAGCGAGTGTTGCCTCACTGTTACCTGGTGCAACTTATAGGTTTGTTTTTCAAAACTTCAACATGGAGTTAAAAATAGACGCGTCGATGCCGCGCGATGCTTCAAAGCAGCTCGGTGAACAAATATTTGCTTGCTAAGTTTTTTCTTTTTTATATCCCTCGAGGGAGTTGCATGCGGAAGTCTGTAAAGAGGATAAATAAAATGAAACGCAGAGAAAATCAGCAAAAGAAATTCGACTTCTCGCACGCACAGTTATATTATTATGTAACGGTTTTTGTGATTCGCTAATTAATATTTATCGCAATCAAAATTGAAATTAATCCTTCTTCAAGGCTATCAAAAATAAATAAGCGAAAATGAAAGTTTTTGCGCTTGATCACTTTCATTCTACTAATACCAAGAAATTTTAATGACAATTTATGTTTATAACCGAGTATCCAATTAAATAATTCAGTAATAATGAAGTGTAAAACAGTCTTAAAAGGTAATTAAATAGAAATCTATAAATTGTCTTATTTATCTCTCTATCCTAACATCTCATCTACTTGATGATTTTACTTTTATATGATTTTAGATATTCTCAGTCAGTATATTTCTAAACTTTGTAATCATGTTTAGGTATTTAGTTATTTTTATGTTCTTTGTGATCTTTATATTCTTAAATACATCTGCTATTAGACAGCGACAAGACAGCCAGTAATTGGAGGAAGAATAATGAGCAAGAATAATGAGAGAGAATACTCGGTCTCGTCACGTCATGAATAACGAAAGGTTCGAATATACAATATATATCATGAATAATATTAATATAATATATGTAAGCTATTTTTGTTATATAAATAAATACAAGCACGACTTCTTACAATTAGAGAAAACAAAACGAAACAATAAAACTAACATCTTCAGAACAATATTCAAAATCATGCCGTTACATGACAGTATCGTTTCTCCACAAATCACATTAGAGAGAAACACGCATACGCAAAGAGAAACATTCAGATTGTTTACAAAATTATATTCCGTTTCGGCAGTCGTTGTTGTTCGAATTGAATCCTTAGTCACTCGTTATCTGCTCGCAGAGCTAAACGTATCAGTCAAGCATTTTGTGAGAAAGGATATATCGTGATTCCTTCACTCACGTCTTCGAGAAAAGACTCGCATTTGTTTCGAAATAAGAAAAAAATGTCAGAGAAGAAAGAAAAAATGTCAGAGAAGAAAGAAAAAATATCAGAGAAAAAAGAAAAAATTTCAGAGAAAAAAGAAAGTGACTCTTCCGAAAGTGACGAAACTGACTACATTTCCGAAGAAAGGGCATTGAAAGTAAATACTTTTTTTTTCAATATTCCTACATGTAATATAACTACACACGAAGATTGATTTGCCGCATGCAATTACGTAAAACAGTGAATATATAAATCTGTATATTATGATACAGTATTTATAAATACAAGTATACACAATTATATATTTTAACATGTAAAACATATAATCTTGCGAAAAAATTTTTTTTTCAAGAAGTTTTCACAGAAAGAAAAAAAATAAAATGTAAAAATAGTTTCAGGAGTTTTTTAACAGAACTCTACTGCGCGTAGAGAAAGAAATAATTGATGACGATGTAATTGACGAGGAATACGTAAAACAACTTAATTCGGAAGAAGGTAGAGTTACAAACCGTTTCGTGAAACAAACACGTTATTCTCAGCAATAAAATTTAAAATTCACTTGTACAGATCGTCGAACATGTTGTGTTTGTCAGAAACAATAGAGCGTGTTTATGATCGATGTATATAAATCCTTCAGAGGACAAATTCTTTGAAAGACTATGGCTGGATTATTTGATTTTCGTATTCTTTCTAAGAATAATTAAAAAGCTGCTCCGCGTACACAAATAAATATTTTTCCTGTTCTATTAGTTTTTAAATATATATATTTATTTTTATTTGAAAGTATTTTTATTTATTTTTATTTAAAAGTATTTAATTATAAGTTACACACCTTAACAAACATCTATCAAGTGATCCAACTTTACAGTCAACGAAAGTTAAAGAGAAGAAATCTTAGACAAAATCTTAGACCAGATTTAACGTTTCAATACAGCGGGCGACTTTAGAATCATTGTTGACAGCACGAGTTCTACTTTCTGCAAAAAAATTTATTTCTTAACGTGTCTATGTTGTAGACGCATTTTCAGAGAACGCTTTTCTAAAACTACAATTAAAAGCACGCACTCAGACAAAATCATCTTCAAGTGCGTCTTCGGACCCGAAAACTGTTTCCGCGGCTTCTAAAAAAGATACAGCCTCATCTATAGAGACTATATCTGAAGAAGATATAGACTCACAGTTTATTAAGTGTTTAGATTTGAATAGAAAATATTCAAGACCTGCGAAAGAGGTAGAACAAGAGAAAATACTAGATACTGAAGGTACGTAATCCTGCACGTATCAAGCACGTGTCCTATGTTTACTATGCGTGGACTTGTTGACAGCACAAGTTCTACTTTCTGCAAAAAACTTTACTTCTAACGTGTGTAATTATAGAACCAAAAGAAGAAGGTTGCTCTCCGACAAAATCATCTTCAAGTGCGTTTGCGGACTCTAAGACTGATTCCGAGGCTTCTAAAAAAGATACAGCCTCATCTATAGAGACTATATCTGAAGAGGATAAAATGTCACAATCAACTAAGTATTTAGCGTCATTTATAAAGACTATATCTGAAGAGGATATAAACTTACAGGTTACCAAGTTCTTAGAAATGCTCGAAAAGAATATAGACTCACAGTTTACCAAGTGTTCAGAGGTGTTCGAAGAACATATAAAATTGAAAGAAAGAGAGACTGAAGGTAACGTAATCCTGCACCTATCAAGCACGTTTCCTATGTTTACTATGCGTGGACTTGTTGCGAATTCAGGATCATTGTTGACAGCACAAGTTCTACTTTTTGCAAAAAACTTTACTTCTAACATGTGTAATTATAGAACCAAAAGAAGAAGGTTGCTCTCCGACAAAAGCATCTTCAAGTGCGTTTGCGGACTCTAAGACTGATCCCGAGGCTTCTAAAAATGATACAGCTTCATCTATAGAGACTATATCTGAAGACGATAAAAAGTCACAGTCAATCAAGTATCTAGCCTCATTTATAGAGACTATATCTGAAGAAGATATAAAAGAGATCACCAAGTTCTTAAAAATGCTCGAAAAGAATATAGACTCACAGTTTACCAAGAGTTCAGAGATGTTTGAAGAACAAATAAAATTGAAAGAAAGAGAGACTGAAGGTACGTAATCCCGCACATGCCAAGCAGGTTTCTTATGTTTACTATGAACGTGGACTTGTTGCGAATTTAAGATCATTGTTTGTGACAGCACAAGTTCTACAAAAATTTTTTTGCTTTCTGCAAAAAGATGTACATACTTCTAACGTGTGTAATTATAGAACCAAAAGAAGAAGATTGCTCAAAAGACTGCCCAAGCTCAAAAGATACTAAGATAAAAGCATTTTCGAATCCGGAAAGTGATCTTGAAGTTTCTAATGAAGAGAAAACAACAAAAAAAGAAAAAGCGGAAATGTTTCATAAAATAATTGAACAATTTTTGGAAGAATTTAAGGAAATGAGAAAAGAAGTTAAGAGAAAACAGTAATGCAAAGGTAATCCCGCACATATCAAGCACGTTTCCATATTTACAAATTATGAACGTGAACTTGTTATCATAAACATAATAAATCTTTCTTTTTCAGAAGACTATGTAGTAAGATTATTAGAAAATTGTTTCTTAACAATATTCGACGAAAAGAACAAAATCTATCTTGGCATAAATTCAATCGATTCTGTAAATATACTTCTTGTATTTCGTTTTATATTTTATAAACCATGACGAGGTGTTCGATCTACATATCATACACGATTCAAGCTAAACTTATGCACAAAAATTTGCAAACATTCTTTCGGTTTGTCAGTAAAATTGCGGTTTCAGACGCACACAAATATATGTGTAAGGTTAGTTACGTCTTAATTGAATGTAAAGAAGTTGTACATACATACGAAGAAACATCATACAAAGCTGTAGATGCGAATGAAATTGAAAGAAGACTGTTCACCGTTTATATACTTGGTTGACAAACTCCCGGTTATTTGTTTGCATAGGTATCTCTCGATAGCAAATATTTTGTAAGACTAATGTTTTATTTTTACACAACATTGTTGCATGCACAACAAAATATCATCAATATGTCAATTTAAAGATTTAAAAAAAATGTATACAGTTCGGCGTAATTCGACTTACAATTCGATTTATGACCGAAGTCTCTTTCGTAAGAGACATAACTCCGTCGAGGGATACCTGAGATGCTGTAGATTTTTAAGCGCGAGAAAACTACAAAATAAGAATTACAAAACTGTTTATCTTTTCTTTCTACTCTTCAAAAAAAAAAAAAAAAAAAGAAATACTCGTAAATTCACAAGTATTTTAATTAAAGTTGATTTTGATTTGATTTAAGTGAAATAATTTTGCTATAGATAATCAACAATAATAATACATAGAAATTTTCTATCTAAAATCAACGACAGAAGTGCGAAAAAAGATAGTTCAGATCAAGTAGACCAAACGTGTTTTCAAAAATTGCTTTGCAGCAATTGTTGTTTGAAACAAGTTCATTTTAATTAAATATTTAATTAATCAATATTTTAGAGAGTGCATATGTACACGAGTGATTCTTTTTTATGTATCGTGAATATATTTTAAATTACACTGTCTGTTAGTAGATGTTATATCATGCAATAGAGATTTGCTCAAAAGAAAAGACATCGAGTTAATTAAAAAATCAAGCACTTTGTACATATGTGCATTCTTGAGTAAAATACATTTCTTGCTTTTATATCGAACGTAGTCACCAATCGAAAATCAATCAATTAATTGTAAAAATATACTAATTGTTCTAATTTCTTAATTGTTTTGGACATAACTTGTAACGCACGTTAAATGCGTTAAGCAAATAAAAACCTATGACAAGCAATCCTTCTCTAGATTTTGTTATTTCTACTTCGGATAAATTAATTCGCGTGTTGTGCATGTTAATTAACGATTAGATAGCTAGTGTCATCGAAAGCATCGTGCATTCACTGAACTTTGTTCAGTCTCTCATGCATACATTACCTTTCAAAAGTTCGGAAGCAGCATTTGATAGAGTTTTAATTAAATTTTTTCTAAATTAAATGATTTGTCGGAAACGCGATGCTTCCAGACACTTTTAAACGATAGTGTGTGTTAAACTTTGATTAAATGTGCGGGGAATGTGAGTAAATAGATTTATAGATATTTGATAGGATCGCAATACCTAATCGTTCGTAGAAATCCGTAGACAGCAAGCTGGTTCATTATGAGATAATTATCTTTTGGTACTTCGCGTCAATCCACAACTGCTTTATATCCAATTATAAATCTGTTCCAAAGAACGATCCAGACCGAAGAAAGGAGTTATCCCTCGTTGCACACCTATTTTAATTAGATGTATAAATAAAATTACATGAACGGAAATAGAGATAGAATACTGACAGAAGAAAGAAAGAGAGAAGAGCAAAGACATTGGCAAAGATGACAACGAGAGGATTTTATTTTTTCCTCCCCCTTCCCTTCAATGCACTCTTATTGATGTACAATGAAAGAGAAGGAGGGCGAGTAAGTATGTTGGTAGTTCGGTATTGATCTACTTGCAAGCGACCTTTAGTTCTCCTCTCTGCGGGGGTGGAAATGGAAGAGAGGGGGAGAGAGTTCTCCCGCCGGGTTGGCACGACCTAGAGCAACCCGAGCGGGTGCACAGCTGATTTCGTAACAGCACTCTCCCGGAGAATCCCGCCGTTCCCCGAAAACCACCAAGTGACCCATATATCCCCCAACATCGGGAACGACGGAACGTCGGACCGCGGCGAGATCGCGGGGAGAGACAATACCGTGCGCCAAGATGCATCAAATAAAATTAAAAAACAAAAAGTATAAAATTGATACAAGAAAAATTTAAAGAGTAACCGAAGAGGAAGAATAAATTAATAGTTTTCGTTCTCCAAAACACGTGCGAAATATTGGCGAAATAGAGAAACGCTCGCGAAAACTATATGTTGCAAAAAATAAAAGCCATGTCCCGCAGAAGCCATACGTAAGAGTATCAGCTGGGGAATTAAGCTAAAGCTACATATCCGTATACGAAACGACTCGCGAGCTTTCAGTTGGCTACCGATATAACGGCGAGACCTTGGCCTTGACGTGTCGCGAAGAGTAGTCGGTCAGTTCATTTCATGATCGACGATAAAGAGAGTGAACGATCCTTTTAGCGTGATGTCGTTGACTCCTCGCGAATATTTATTGATCTAAAGATATCTTTCTTTCTCTCTCTTTCTTTTTCCATATAAATCTCTCAACATATATTCTAGATAACAAAAAATAAAGATATAAACTTTTGCAAGAAATTCTTGTTGTAATTTCTCTCAAAAATATATTCTACTTTGCAGAAATGTTCTGTGTGTATAAATCTGCGCAAGAAAACTGTAAAGTTTCTTAAGTTTAGAATGTTGTAACTTTTCGATAAACTTACATAGATTACATAAATAATGATGTAATCTTTCATAAATATACCTGCAATAAGCTACAAACTCTTCGGCAACAATTAGATATGAGAGATTCTGCTAAAACCTCTTTCCAATTGTTGACAGTGCAATCTTGATGACAAGCATGTAAAAATGTCCTAACGTAAGTTGCGCATCAATTTTTGTTGTTTAAGATATTAAACCAAGTTTTCATGTACCAAGCTAAGAGCATTTACGTCGCCTCTCCTAATTGCGTTTCTCTTTTCGTGCTTCAAACCCCGGATAGATGATCGTGTATCCTATCTCGAAAACAAAAACACATCAAGTGAGCTGAGATCGTCCGTACGAGCGAAATTTAATTAAGAAAAGTCGATCGAACCTCAAGTACCTTCAGAGAGCACCCGGTGCTTCGACAATTTGCGAGCGTGGAATTCAGGAGTTTCAGGTAGCAACGGGAAACTTTTCTTCGCACATCTGGCAGAAATAGCGGAACGACGGAACTGAATGTAGCAACGAGTGGGGATCGCGAGAAGTACGGCGATTGGCCGAGAGCGGAGGAGAGGCTCTTCGACGCGCCGAGCGGATTCCGCGCCGCGCCGCGCCGCGTCACTTCGTTTCTGACTCGCGTCTTGGCTACGTGGTCGGATTTTTCTCAGCGGTGCGTTTCTCGATCACCCGATCCCTCGTCGTCGCCGTCGCTTCTCGTCGTCTTACGTGCACCTTCAGGTGAGTCTCATAAAAATCGCGATGATTCTCAACAATTTTTGATTTTTGCATGCGATCCCGTTAATTATTACGTCATGGTTATGTAGGAATGACGATCGGCAAACTCGTGACTCGTAGTTCCACATTTGTGGATCTCCTTTTCTTTCTCAAGAGAGAAAGAGAGAGAGAGAGAGAGATCGTGCAATTACTAATGATCAATCAACTTGATTTTCTCTCAGGTATTAGTCTCACAAATATCAGTCAACGATTCCACTGCAACATAAGAAGTTTTCTTACGAGAATCTGCTTCTAATCTGTTGAGAGATTTACTTGCCGAATCTGTGCGATCAATGTTGCACGATTCAGCTTGAATTGCTCAAACAGATCGAGCGTCTAGACACGGTTTTTTCCCATCGTGTATCAGATTTCTCGCCGGCATTTGATTCCAGTTAGAGACAGGTGCTGCTCGCGCTGAATCGACGATAGTCTTTTGGGTTAGGGAATGGTTTAGAAACCGGTACTCCCGGAGAATGGCGGGTACGATCGCCGCATTTTTACGTTAGCAAGAACACGATCGATCGTTCTTTCATCTGTTCAACAAATGAATATTTCGTGTGATTTTAATTTGTTGTGTTTATTTCCTTAAATAGATATCCAAGATTGCCGGTTTCGATCTTGCTCGCGGAATAAATAAAAGAGAGAGAGAGAGAGAGAGAGATCGCCATAATGAAATTTCTATCGCGACCAAATCGATCCGGCTTGAAGTTGCTGCTTGGTAACGACGAGACGGGATGAAGTTTAGGACTTAAAGGCGTTTACGTAATCGGGATAAAAGTGGGATGATAAGGCTCAACGTCCGACATCCAAAATGCATCTTCATTGTGGACACGGAGATCAAAAGAAATTTGCTTTTTCTTGCTTTTTTAACGGAAACAAGCGAGAACAAATTTTGCACATAGAGAGTATTTTGATTTTTACATACACATATATGCTTTATTGTGTCTTTATCAACATCTCACGGTTCTCGAACGCCAATTAAGGAGAACATGACGCACACAGGATGTCCTAGAATTATCGTCATCTACACTGTGACACTACTCTGTGTCGTAATCAAATTGCAATCCCCTTTCTCAAAGAAATGTTTCCACCTTTTTAATTCTGATTTTACTTCTTTTCACTCAAATTCTATTTCTACCGTAATTTTTATATCTCCTAGATTTTTCAGACGATTTTAGAAATCTTCTCACAAGTTATAATGATGACAATGATTTTCCAGATTATCCTGCGTGCGAGATGCGTTAGCGAACAACGAAAATTGATGGTTCTTCTTCCGATAAAAGCTAAATTCGAAATCCGGCGAAGCGTCCCGTATTGCGTAACGGCGCTTGAATGAATCAGGAAATGTTCACGGAGTTTTCCTCCGGTGATTGACGTTGTTTTTTTTTGCTTTTTCGATCGATCGTATCTCTTGTAGTAGCTTTCTTTATCGCGCGGCGCTGGAACTGGGCGTCGTTCGCCGCGGCTGTATGTTCCGAGAAAAGATGAACACGCAGGACGATTAACGACGATGATAAGTCTGCGAATCTCGCGATTGTCACGCTTGGAAACAACAGTTCAGACGCTGCGATATATAATTGATTCGATAACAGTGAGATAGAAATTTTGTGTTATTTCTTCGGCGCGTTTTTCATTCCTCGCTTTCAATCAAGAAAATCTCGTTATACACGCGCGAACTGTTTTCTTTTAATAATTTTGCGGGATTATTTCTCGGGATCATCCGATTCGTTCTCATTTCTCCACTCTGCCTTTTTCACTCACACGGTTATTTCATATTTCACTGTGATGTATATGATAGTTTTTATTATTTTTTTTTTTTATATCATTACACTCTGTTATTTGTATTTTTCGATCTGAGAAGTGTTTGTTCCACTTGATGCTCTTTAGTCAGAGGCAAAGCCTCGTTTTACGACGCGACGTTTGGTGAGTTAACTCGATGGCTCGCCGACCCATCACGGCTAATATTATGAATTAGCGACTTGCTCGCGCAATATGCTGTGCGCAAACATTTACACGAGAGCAATACACAATCATCGTTGATTAAACACGTTGACTAAACGTTACGTGTCGCTCATTTGCGATTGAAAATGTGTATCGCAATGTAATGCGTGTTGTGTGCATTATGTTTCAATTTACGTAACGCGCTGAAACTGTTTTTGAAGATGAAAAAAATCTCTTTTTCTTCGCGCGTGTGCGTGTATATATAAAATTTTACAGTCCAACTCCTCTTTCGAAATGTTTCTTCCTATCGAGACACCTCCCACTTCCGGACGATGATCGATATCATTTCGACATCTCATTGTTCGACGTCGAACGAGATTATTATTCGGCACGCTGATCGAACATGCAAATTGTTAGGCGCGTTGTTGCAAATTTCCGCTCGAAAGTACATTGACAGATGAAACGCATGTCCGATCTGTGCACAAACGACTCTGTGCGGCTCTGATTACGTAAGTTCGTAAGCGATTGTTCCTCCCATATACTCTCGATGGAGGCTCGGAGCTGTTTTGTACAGAGTGTTTCAGAAATTTATTAGAACATGTACACACAGAAAGTTTTAGGAATTTTTAATCAATTAATAAAACTTGTGTCGTATTTATAAGTTAATTGTGAGAAAAAAAAAAACTATTTTTTTACCTCACGTAAATATTAAAAGTGTGCGACTATTTGCAGCATTATGGATCGATCCTCTGCGCATTGATCGGAAACACGTTCCTTCGTAGGAAACTCTAGACGAGACTTTACGACGATACACGATACATGAAACTCTATTGTGAATGCCTATTTGACTGCACAATGCATTGTTACTGATACGGTATACTTAAGTGCGTAACGACAGCAAGATAACGAAGCAATTGCAATCAATGACAGACCTAATTAAACGTTTCCTCTTTTTTTGTTGTTGTATTTTTTACAATTTTGTGAACTTCAATCAGTGTATTGTAAAAAAGTTTTACACGAGATTTAAACACTTAAATTCTTTCAAACATTTATTATTTCAAAATTAAAATTGTAGTTTTTACTTCTGATTTTTTAATTTTCTACATTAATATAAAGTCGATATTAAATTATCACAGAAATGTGATGCACTTTGAAATGATATTTTTATATAAAGACGCTGTTAAATCTCATAATCGTTGTTTTTTTTTTTATTTGTTTATAATGACGCAAAAAATTTTACAGTTCCTCATTGTTCCTGTCCGTTTTCCTGTAACATTCTCTACCTTCTGCGTGCGCCACGTGTTAAGCCGAGTCTCCAGGCAGGCGCATTATCGGGTGACGTGTTTCTCGACGTGTTTCTTTGAGGCCAGATATGCTTGCCTCCTACATTACTGACATTTATACCTGACGGTGTGACGTGCATACACCGGTGCTTCGGATAAAGTGAAAAAAAGAAGAAATTCTTCTAATTGGTGTGTGAGTAATACAATTCATCATGTATAAATTTAACGCCACTTCTTTCTTACACATTTTTATATTTAATCTTCTTCCTCACTTCAGTTTCCTAGTCACAATCGGACAATGATAATTAACGCAGCCGGACGTTAAACAAGAAAAGTATGTTGTTTGAGATTGTATCGATAGCACATTCCGAAAATAGGTCTTTTTCTGTCACGAGCGATACGATTACATGAGATATACGAGAGATTTCCAGACGTTAGATAGCGCTTTTCTTGGAATTTTTTTTTTTTTTTTTTTTTTTCATATTATTAGATAAAAAAATTTAACGTTGATAAAAGTATATAAAGTATATATCTTTCACGATTAATTTTAATTTAGTAGGTCGATGTATTCGGGACGAGCGAACGAAATTCCGAGAATTCAATATATATTTCGTATTACGAAAGAATTTTCCGATTCAAATGACTTGCATTTCGTTGATGTAACGTGTACGATAATATTAAACACTAAGGGCAAACACCTGTCGGGTTGTTCCGACCCGGAAAATTAGACGCGATTAACGCACGCACGTTATTATTAGCGATGGTGCATACATTGCACATCAACAGGTCAGATCGGCAATTATAGCTCACCTGCTTAAAACGGCGTTTGTAATTGCAAAAGAGAAATTAAATACGAGATTAAATGTACTTACGCACATCTGTGCGTTCTCAGGATTAAATGAGACAACTGATTAGACGGTTTTGTGACGTAGGAATTATTATCGAGAGCTTTTGTAATATCAAATTATTAAGTTTTTTAGTCATATCGTTTTTATAATTTAATTATTTTGCTTATTGATATTGCGATTTAATAAAATTCTAAGTAGAAAATTAATAAACTTTTAATTTCGGTTTACCAACGATTTTTTACTTTCAAATCTTGCAGTATTTTGTTAAAATTATCGAGCCGCAAGAAGAAGTCTCTCTCGGGAAACTTGGCGACTGTGTAAAATTGTCGGTCTATAAAGTCTCCGAATAATTCATAACGGTTCATTTCGTCTCTAGCTTTACGCACAAAGTGTGACCTTGACATTATCGTTTTACAATAGAATCCGTAACCCATTGGATAATCTGTTAATTCGCGCGACGGTTTAAAAAAAACATTCTATATAAAAAATATTTAAAAAAAAATCAAATTTATTTGAGATGTAAATTTGCAAAAATTGATCTTAAAGAAAGATGACAGACAGTTTATGCAGTTTTTTTTTCTTTTATTGCACTTTGTTTTGTAATGCTAGATGTTTTGCAAATTGTTATAGAAAACCAGTTTCATTCAAGGCACAGCCGAACGCGGTTTTTGTCTAGAAATAAATGTTACATCCGCGATAAGCTCAGAGAAGCCCGTGTTGTTTACGATCTCAATTTATATCTTCGTGTGTACATGACGGATTTAGAGTGCTAGCGCGGTTTCCATATTGCATAATAATTGTACCTCGTCTCTGCCAGCGTTCTCTCGTCGGATCTTTATTGTCTCGCCGTCACTTTAAACGTCGAGTCGTAAGACTCGTATTCATCGCTGTGTTACGCACGCAGAATTAAAAAACCGTAACAAGTAAATAATTTAACGTTTTGTAGAAGAAGAAAAAAAAGAGCAGTTTCAATAAGTCCTCAAGCAAAGGTTTTTTTGTTTAATCATAAGAATCGCACTGCTCGCAAAAAACATATTAGGTTACTATACAATATGCAAAATTGTATGTATATTTTTCTAATTCAACTGAAAACATGTGGGTCTAAAAAGTTTATATCGATTATAGGAACACAGGATGTGTTTATCTGACGAGTCGTGACAGATATATTCAATCCACTCACTCGAGCTGCGACGAGCGGTCGACAGATAGCGCGAGTTGCAGAGAACCGCGAGTGCATGGATCAATAAATAGATGCACTTCTCTTTCTCTTTCTCTCTCTCTTTCTTTCGCAGGATCCTCAAGTTTCCCCAGGGAGAGGACTCTCCTTTCCGTTCTTTTCCAAAAATCAAACTTGTCGCATCTCGATCGTAAATTGGTGAGCGAAAAATATTTGAAAATTTATTTTATAACGTCAAAATTTTGTGAAATAAAATACTATACATGAGAATAAAAAGTAATAATTTGTTTTTGAATTAAGATTTTTTTAATATTATTTTCAGTCGGTTTTTTTAGCCGGAAAATATCTGATTCTCCGAATGCGATACAAATGAAGAGCTTGCGTGTTGAGCGTTGTCCTTTAGGCGACTTTTCTCGTATTGATCGCGTAATTAATTTTTTTCGCTCGCTCTCACATAATCGCAACGACAAGTGCCGGGGACGCGTCTCTCTTGATTCTCGTTTCACCGATTTCCTCTCTCCTCTTCCCGCGTCAGACCTTGAACAAGAAGAGTGCCTTCCGTTCGCAAGAGCGTTTATTGCGTAACAAGCATGTGAGAGTATAATCTTGCGAAGGTGGAACTCTAAAAATAAAAACAAGCCGATGAAGCGATAGCTTCTTTTTCCCCGCACACATTTTAAAAATAAATGTGCGTTTTTCTCTTTTGCAAGATATATTTTGCATTTTGTTCGCGGAATTAATTCGTCGATTAAGTTTTTCGTTTCTATGCAAAAGTTTTGTGCGCTCTTCAATTATCTTGATAACAGTTTTAATATTTACAGAGGAAAAAATTGTAATGCTTCGAGAAATGTGAGAAAATCGGAAGAGAAAGAGAATAATGTTACATATGATCGTTACGCTCTTCTATTATTTAGATGATGTCGTTTTGTGTTTCTTACTTGTACCGCAGTTACTCCGAAATAGATATTAGGGTTCGAAGCGAGCGCGGATTATGCAAAATATCTTGAATTAGCGGCGTGTTAATTTCGCGCACGTTCAGTCGACATAATTTTACGACGTTCTACGCCGGTCTCGTCGCGAAGGCTCGCGGAAGCGCGAGCAAACGTGCCCTCACTCGGAGAATCCACAATAATTCAGCTCCATTCCTTCGTGGAATTAACGGAACTGGCCTGAAACGTTCGCATCCGGCGATCGGACTCGTCGTCGCCACGTCACGTCTCACGAACAGCGTATTATATAATAAAATATATCATGCAAAATAACACACAGTTTTGCTCTCTTCTAAAAACAATGTTGCAAAAATTATAATTTCTTTGGAAAAGCAATTAAATTTAATGCATTACATATATGCATGCGTGTTTAAATTTATTATTTAAATTATCGTTAAATTATTATTTAATTTATCATTTGAATTTATTATTTAAATAAATTGAAATTTCATTATTAGAAAATAATATTGTAATGCCAGAAATATTGTTTTGAATACAGTTGGGAACGCAAAACGATTAATTAAAGCGATTACCGCAACTGATGTTTAGTTGTTGGCGTTTTGTAACACATGTATATCACAAGTATAGACGCGGATCGATGTTTCCAAATTATCGCCATGACAATTGTATTCGCGTAATATTCTGTGTAAACATCATGTCGTGATCATTGTGCCAGTCTCTCGCGATATTTCCATCCCAGCACAAATAATAACGATCGATTGCATCAGCTTGTTTGCCGGTTTCAAATTTAACGTAATACGTTGCCGTGCGCTGATTTTATCAATCTAGTTATCAGTGTGCAAGGAGTGTACAATCGCTTGGAGAAGTCGTTGCGTTTTATCATCACTCGTCATGCTTTTTGTTGCTTGTTCGAATTTTAATGTGCAATATCAACGACGTGACAAACCAATATTGAGTTGGTCTATTTGCTGAAATTAATGAATTTCGATATATATCTGTTTGAATCGCACGGCAGCTCTTGAATATTTTAAATATACTTTTTAAATAAATAATTAAAAATATTAGATATTTCGAAGTGAAAGTAAAAGTTAGTGATAGAAACATTTGGAATAGTATATGAATCTCAAAAATATATAAATTTGACAAAAGAGAATTGTAAAAACGAAAAAAAAGAAAGAAGAGCCAACAGAAACTTTCTTCGAAAAGAGAAGATGTTATTTAGTAAGGTTTGGGGATTTTCCGAAAACACGTTTCTTATCGCAAAAGTTATCTAAACGGATTTTATAAGAGATAATTACACGGCAAACACGAAACACCGCAGTGAAATAATATTCAATTGTAGCGCGTCTGAGACGTCATCACGCGCGCGCGCGCGCGTGATGTTGCTTCGGTTCAAATATTGACTCTGTTTTTGGGAGATGAAATAAATCATTTTGCGCCTACGGTGTAAAATAAACAAAAATTCAATTGAAACAACAAAGTCGTCGTCATTTACCGTCGACGTTCGTCATTTATTATCATGCAATCGTCATAAATGCATATACACGAGTATATTGTTATCGTCTCGATGCCGTAGAGAATAACCCCTCTCCCTCTTGGTGTCGCGATAATTGTATCGCGTTCAAAAGACATTCGCGAAATACGATCTCGAAACACAGGCGATTGCAATCACTCGTCGTCGTCGGAAGAGAATTTTATATCGTTTTTTTTTTTCCGAACAACAAGATAAAAGCGACGAGTTATATATTTTTTTTAATGACATTCTTATCTCCCGAACATCTTATGATTATCGACGGCGAATGTAAAAATTTAACATTGAAAATGTAATCGCCTCTTGGAAACTCGCTTGAGGCGACGTCGCATTTTAACGTACACAGACAAAGATCGTGCGTAATGTGTCAGGAAAGTTGCATATCACAAAGCGGTCGCTTTCTTTGCACCGACGACGACGACGACAGTCTTTTGAACGTTCTCCCCCGCGAGGTTGAAGAGGCAGAGAGGCAGTGAAGTGGCGGACGCGAGGCGCAGTAACGAGTCTTTTGTGATTGCCGTCTCTTGCTTCCGGTCCTCTCTGCTGTACGACGATTATAATTCCGAAGAATAACACGCGGTTGTGCAAACCGACAGAGAACGGGTTTAAATTTAAGTTCAAGGGCTGGCAGTTAAAAATAAGACCCACGCGAGTTATTTTTGGATACAATTTCGTGCGGTTTGAGAAGGGGGTGGACGGTTGTCTGTTCAAGTTGTAAATCGCGCTTGATTTTCAATTCGGTATGTCGGTATTTCAGTTAGAAAATGTTTTTCTCGAGTAAGTAAAAATCGAGTCGCACACACGGAGTCGCCGACAATTAAAAAAATAACGAGCTCTGCTTCTTTTAACACTGAAACAAGAGTTCAATGTATACTCAGTCTTTTACCACATCCGTCAGTTTGGCGGATGTTTAAAATGACGTTTCTTTTTAATTTCTCTAATATTTAAGTAATTAACAAAAACAAGCTTTCGTCTCGCGTATGCACAGCTGATTGGACGAAATGATATCTTACGAGACATCACACCTCCATCGCCGTCTATCCGGTTGGTAATCGGCCATTTTACCACCCACCGTACACCGAAATGTCGCGAATGTATTCGCATCATAATTGAGGACTTCTTACCCCCGAATTATGATATAGGTATATTATAGGACAGTTTCTTTGCGTGAACTCATTTATGTAAATCTTAGACGCAAGGAATCTACTTTGAATAAAACTTTTGATATAAATGCAAATTTGGAACGTACAAATATTAGTAAAAATTAACATATGAAAAAAAAATTAATATTACAAAATATATCATCGTTGTCAGTTGTTGCGAAATTTGCGGATTTGTGTACATTGATCGCGTTAAAAGACGCCGGTTCTCTCAAATCCCGCACATCGGTCACGTCCGCCGACACGGACTGGCTTTCCACTCCGCGATGCTATCGATTTTATACGAAAATGCGATAGCGACGGTCGCGCTCGAATAAGCCTCGCGTTTCAAATCGCCAATCGAAATACCAGTCGCTGACATTTCGCCAGACAATTTTTACCAAGATATTCATGAGCAACGAACGAGAATTGATTAGGACCGAGACTCGATATGAAAGCTTGGAGATAACAACGATGGAAGATCTCAATTGCATTTTTAATTGTCTATTTTCCGCACTCATTTTCAGTTACTTCGCTTTCCTCACTCCTCTGTACATGAGGTAACTTTTTGGTATTTGTTTATCATATATACTACAACTATTGATATATATAGAACTACCTAGTTGGAAAGTTAAACTCACGACACAATTGTCGTATCGCTCGTCATCAAGCGTTCAAGACGAATCGGAAGTAGCAATAACATTAATTACACGCGTCAATCACAGACGAGGTCGCTTTCTTTCACCCTTTCTTCCAAACTTTTCTAGAGATCAGTGACTTTACAAGTGCCAGGACTTGACGCTCTCTCGTGTAGTACATTATTAATGCTACGGAGGGGAATGGAGAACTCGAAGGCGGATTCGGGGATCCCGAAAATTTCTCTCCTCTCGCGAGGAAGACGAGTGAACGTCTCGGCGCTGACAGCGCACGCACGCACGCACGCGTGCGTGTGCGTGGAAGTTACCCCGCTCTCGGGCGACCGATGTGGGTGTAGGTGCGTGCTATCGACCGGGTATCCTTCTGTGCCGCTGGACGAACGGCCGTGTGCCCCACCCTGAAGAGAGTAGGAAGCTCGGGAACGAGCGAGCGGGAACGTGCGAGCGAGGCAGCTAGCTAGACGCGTGCCGGGAGGAACGGAGATAACGAGCTAAAGGGAGAGAGCGCGATCCGGGAGAGAGAGAAAGGAGATCGCGGGCACGCAGAATGCCTCCTGCTTAGTGATAGCGTAGAGACTGTAGTGTTCACATCACACCACACACCCAACCAAAATTTTCGTGACCATTCCGGAGAAAGTTCGATATATATATATATATATACACATATATATATATATACATATATATTAGCATAAATTAGCCGGTTAGTTCCGCACGCGCGTACACACACACACACACGCACACATTACACACCATACCATACATATAAATACATAGACGCACATACGTATATATACCCTCGCGATTTCCTCTTGGTAGCCGGAACACAGCCGCCGCGTACTGCACGCGCAATACATGTGTGTTTCGTATCATTGCGTCGTGAGAGACAAGTGCTGAAGGCCGCGCCCGGCGAAAATCGCACGGGGGAGGAAAATCGCCCGGAAAACCGATTCGTCGTCGAGGAAATTTAATTTAAAGCAGAGGTGGTAGTGATGGTGCTTCCGTTTCTTTCTCCCCGGCATCGTTTGCCCCGGCTTCGCCGCGAAGAAGCTGCCACGAGAGAGACCGTAGTTTTTTTTATTTTTTTTTATTTTTTTTTTTATCCCCCGGCGCGCGCCGGTTGCAAAATTTTTGCCCGACTTTTGGACACATCTCTCTTTATCCGAAGATCGTGCGTGCTTTTGTAAAACTCGAAAAGCGAAATCGGCGAAACACGCTGAGTTTTTGTTTGCTTGTAAATTATTTGCGTCGTAGAGAAATGACGTCTTCTTCTTGAAAGTGACATGTGTCGGGAGGAATGTCAGAATTTGTTGAAACTCTTACTTCGAGTGTGACGACTCGGCGTGACAACTGGCACTCCGAGCGAACGTTCTCTTGTCATGTTTAAAGTCTAATTACGCTGTCTTCAAATTACATCGCGAAATAAATTTTATTTGATTGATGAGAGATTTTTGATTATTGCCGAGCAAAATTATTTTTTTACGGTATACTAAAGTTTTAACATAAAATAACTTTTTAAATCATATTTGCAATTAATATCCTTTTTTTTTTTTATTTCTCTCGAGCTATTGACTGAGCTATTGAATGATGTATATCGTTCAATGTTGCTTAATTTGAACATTATTTTAAAAATCGAGCAATATGAAGCACTCTTGTGCAATCTTCATTTCTTTCGACATTTCTTCTCACATTTGTCTTACGCGCGTTTTATAAAATACTCATAGAATTCAAAATCATTTTTAAGAATTTATCGTGTGACGCAAAGCAGTCAATAAAAGAAACAAATTTCTTTGTTTTTTTTTTTACGTATTTGTTTAACTTTGTCGAATGTGTGAAGATTCACATTACACGTACACGCGATCGAGAGAATTAAAGAAAGTCGGTCTTCTTTCTCTCAAAAGCAGTCGTTGTCAAAAGATATCGTGCTCGTTCTTGGGGGAGGAGGGAAAAAACGGTCAACCGGTGTGCGTCGTGAGTTGCGTTCACGCGTTGTAACACACGGGGAGATTAACGCGAGAAACTAACGCGAGCACCATCGTGCATCACACATTAATAGAGCACTCCGTACGGTGAGGAGAGAAAGAGAGAGAAAGAGAGAGAGAGAGCAGCAGCGGCGACGGCAGAAACGAGCCGGAAGGGCAGACACGCGCGTCGAGGGAGGAGGGTACGAAACGCACGAGGGCAGTAAATAGAGAGAGAGAGAGAGAGAGAAAGATCCGTCGTCGTGACCTTTGACCCTATCGCGAGCCTGTGTTGTTTTCGAGAACAATCCACCAGGATTCGCTGGGCATTTGATCTCTGACCGAACGGGAAGAGAAAGGAAACACGACCGGAAGCGGCGAAAGGAAAGAGGGACGGACATTCATCGAAGGCCACGAGGATTCCGTCCACACCCGTGTTCCTCCATCTCCTTCTCACACGTTTGTGCGTGCACCGGGAGCGCACTCGGTCGCGAAAAACTGATTTTGCGCGTTTACAATCGGTGTTAGAGAGCATCATCAGTAGTGAGACTTGGTGTGTTTCCATCTCGTTCGATCACGCGCGCGCTCTCTCTCTCTCTCTCTTTCTTTTTCTCTCTTTGCCTTCCGTTCGTCTCACGCTCATCAGGGGCGTCGTCTTTTGTCGTCGTAGTCTCCTCGTCGTCGCCAGCGACATGGGCGGATGTGCTTCGAAGGATACCACGTCGGGTGACGAGTACGTATCCGTGAGAGTCTCCGAGGAGAGATGATAAAGAGTCCGCCTTCTCTTTTCTCTTTCTTCTTTGTTTCGCCTATAATCCCCCTCGTTGCCTGTTCTTTTCCTCATCATCTTTCTTCGCAATATCTCAACTCTGAATATATTTACATATATAATTTCACTTTTTTTATTTTACTTTTTGAGCGTATTGATATCTAAAACTCTGTGTTAGAATGTAACGTACACGTTCCTTCAATACGTCGCTAAAAAAATAAAATCTTTAAAAGTATATGTTATATATTACACTTTTTAATGTAAAATATAAATTAAAACACAATACAGAACTTTAAATATACAATACGGATATCTAATAAGAATCTATAAATGGCTCCGGGATGTCGCGGATTTTTAATGGGTCAGCGACTGTTTCCGAGCCTCTCTTTTTTATAATTTCATAACGACATTTGCCAGGCCTGGGTCTCTCGGGTCTACGAAGTTTCGCGCGACGACGTCCACGTAGCAATGGTTTAAAACGTTGCGACGTCGTGTGCTCCGCATGTGTGTCGCGTAAGAGGATTTCGCATAAGCTATAAACCGTCTCTTCTCGTTCGAATCGACAATCGGTGCGTAAGTGCGTCCCGACGAGCAGCAGCGATGGGCGGCGTATGCTCGTCGCTGGGTATATGCGAGTCGACGGACGAGCAACAAAACGTCCAACAGACCGACAACGTCGACGACGACGACGAGTACGTATGCTCATTCGGCCCTCGACTTCAGGATGCACCACGCGCGTTTAAGACACTCGAGGAAAAATTTGATAAGCGAGTTTGCTGCGATTTATTGTATATGTTTTAATTTCTGATTATTTGCAACGTACAAACAATTTCGCAAGGTGCTCGAGAATCTTTTTTCTTCTTGCCAAAGTTTCGTTCAAGAAAGATATCGCGTTAATGTCGCAACGTTAATCTCTTTTAAAATTCGGAGAAGAAGCGAATTAATTTAAATCCTTGAGAAAACGCGAATTGTATTTCATTTTCCGTGAAACTTTCAAAGGATTTGTTTATCATTCGGTGCATCCTAGAGTCTGCGGGGAACAAGTGCACCAAGAACAAAGCACACGTATTGCACTAAAAAGAATTAAAAACCGTAAGGTGATTTGTCAAAAATATAAGAGATCCATGAAACAAAAAAAAAAAAAAAAAAAAAAAAAAACGATGGAAAGAATAAAATCGACAGATACGCGTCACCACGAATGACTCACGGTTGTGATCCGATTTAATCGGAATGGGACACCAACTATTTCGACCGAGACGCGACAGATGTTGAATTAATCTGCACTTGCAATTAGGAGTTACAAGAGTAGCAAGAATGCGACTGGCTGTATGGCTTTATTGCATTTGTTGCTATCTCGTTTCGAACTTGATTCATCACAACTTCGATGTACTCTTCGCACATGATAAAAAACTGCAATCACAGGAAAAAAACACAAATTATTAATTGAACATAATTGTAAAATTTAGGAAACATTACTTTTTTGAATATTGCAAAATCTGTAATTTGTTTTTTCATTCTTATATAAGAAATATGTTTGCATAATCGTTTGACAATTTTGTTGCAGCAAAAAGAGCAACAATATGGTGGACGCAGCGGTTCTGGACAAGCTGGAGACCGGCTACGCCAAGCTGGCGGCGTCCGATAGCAAATCGTTGCTGAAGAAACACTTGACGAAAGAGATCTTCGATCAACTCAAGACCAGGAAGACCTCGTTCGGCTCCACTCTTCTGGACGTCATCCAGTCGGGTTTGGAGAATCACGATTCCGGCGTGGGTATCTACGCTCCCGATGCCGAGGCTTACACCGTCTTCGGCGAGCTGTTCGATCCCATCATTGACGATTATCACGGCGGCTTTAAATCGACCGATAAGCATCCACCCAAGGACTTCGGCGATGTTGACTCTTTCGGTAATCTCGACCCGACGGTGAGTTAGTCAAGACTCGATATCGTTAATCTTTTGTCTTATTTTGTAATATTATATTAAATATTATTCTTCCTTGTAAAACAAAACAAGATTATATTAGTAGAATAAAAAATGAAAATAATACTTTTCGTTATTTCCAAAAGTTTTTTTAGATGCAAGGTTTTGGCAATAATATTGGCAGTGATATGATTTATTTCATGCAGGGTGAGTACATTGTGTCAACTCGCGTGCGATGCGGTCGCTCCCTGGAGGGATACCCGTTCAATCCGTGCCTGACTGAGGCTCAATACAAGGAAATGGAAGAGAAAGTGTCCAGCACACTCTCAGGTCTCGCCGGCGAATTGAAGGGTACTTTCTACCCGCTCACCGGCATGAGCAAAGAAGTGCAGCAGAAGCTGATCGACGATCACTTCCTCTTCAAGGAAGGTGATCGTTTCCTTCAGGCGGCGAACGCCTGCCGCTTCTGGCCGACCGGACGCGGCATCTTCCACAACGATGCCAAGACCTTCTTGGTCTGGTGCAACGAAGAGGACCATCTCCGTATCATCTCTATGCAGATGGGAGGTGATCTAGGACAGGTAGTTATTTAGAAATAACCGTGTAAACTTAATGGTGTGATTAGTAACATATAATAATATTAATTTCTCTTGCGTGTCGCCAGGTATACCGACGTTTGGTGACGGCGGTGAACGAAATCGAGAAGAGGTTGCCCTTCTCGCACAACGATCGCTTCGGATTTCTGACGTTCTGCCCGACGAATCTGGGCACAACGGTGCGCGCGTCCGTGCACATCAAGGTGCCGAAACTGGCGGCGAACAAGGCCAAGCTCGAGGAAGTCGCGGCCAAATACAATCTGCAAGTGCGCGGCACCCGCGGCGAGCACACCGAGGCCGAGGGTGGTATCTACGACATTTCCAACAAGCGTCGTCTCGGTCTTACCGAGTACCAGGCTGTGAAGGAGATGAACGACGGCATCGCCGAAATCATCAAGCTCGAGGCCAGCCTCTAAACCCGCCCTTTCGTTCCCCCTATCCCTTTCGATAACACATATTCGTTTAACCCTCCATTATAGCCCCGTTCGACGCCACTGCATTACGTGGCGGTCACGCTGGAGGCTCTGTCTACGGCGTGAGAATTTTATTCTAGAAATAAAAAAGTCGCTGGAGGAAAAAACGTTTGACAACGATCTAGCGCCGGCGACATCGAGCTTACCAGCTATTTCCGCGTTTCCCATCTTTATATATATATGTATTAATATTATAATTAGCACTGTGTCAAGTACGATATAAGTTGCTCTTGTTCTTATAAATAAATTTTTTTTTTAAGAGGATACAAAAACCGGAAGAAGGAAAGTTAACTGTGTTATCTATCGATTTTACTTCTACTCTTCATTTGTTGAACAAGTCTGCTATTATTTCTTTCCAGTATTAACTTCTACGATCTTAATCCGTTAAAAACAAAACAAAAATACAGCATTCAAGACGATTAATGAAAATGTGAATAAACAAGAGGCTACGCAAGAGCAACTTTTGTCATACTACGCGCGTTGTATTTTACAGTATTTTTTTCTTTTCAGTTTACTCGTTCCTTTTTGTTCTTAGTGCGTAATTTCGAAAATTCGGGAAAGAAGTTCTCGAGGTGGTATATTCGCGAGATTCTTAATTTTTTTTCTTTTTTTTTTTCGTCGCAATCGCTAGTGTATTCGTTGAACTGATGATACATAGTCCACGCGCATTCTCACACACTTAGTAATGCTCTAGTGCTAATCTCCTGCAAATTCGTCGTGATTGTCTATTAAATGAGATAACAAGGAAAGAGAGAGAGAGAGAGAGAGATAAAAGATAGAAGAGATAAAAGTTGTCGCTGTTTAAAACGAGAGATTCGTTCGACGACAACGTTTAAAAATTGTCCGTTTTGCAACCCTCACGGAACTATTAAGATTCGCGAGTGCTGTTCTCGGTGCTCTGACGGTTTTCTAGTCTGCGAATGGTGGAAGCAACATTCACGTTTTTTCATTCTCTTTTTTACTATATGTGAGAGGAAGAACGAAAACATCTGCGCGATGGAAATTACTACGCACCACCAAATACACGCGAGTAAGCGCGTCGCAAAGTTTTAAAGAAGAGCGCTACGGCAATATTCTAGAGAATGTACCAGCCGACAAAAAAAAAAAAAATTGTACGATGAAGAATACAAGTAAATGAAACACGAAAATAAAAAGACATACACATTATGTACATCCCGTGTGTACTTTTTATTCTCTCCCGAATCCTCGTTAAATGCGAATTTCAATTCTATGTCACATAAAAAAATTTTGAAGTCCGAACACACGCAATGAGTTTATTACATCATTGATTTTTAACATCAATCTACGAGTCTAAAATAGTCCGCGCCAAGACTAATTTATTTTTTGATAAACACTTCAAGAAATATATATATATATATATATCGTGTTAACATAGTGTTTAAGCTCGTCGTCGAATACGGTTTTGTACAAAGTTCTGAGATTGTGATGTATAAGTTGTTCGGAAGGTATGGTAACGTTTTTTTTTAATGAAATTTAAAGGCTTATTCGTTAATCGGCTTACTTAAGCTTCTGTAAATGCTCATATACCGTAACTGTTCGATGATTTCAATATCTGCGCGATGTCTCGCGTAGTACACATCTCGAACATGTAGTCATTTACGGTAATTCCAACTATTACAGAACGCTACGAATTTTGGGAACAACACAATATGTTCGCACATCATGCCGAAGTACACGAATATTTCTGTATATCTTGGTGATATATATGAAATATATTTTTTTTATATTACACATAAACCACCTTTTTATGTAAATCTAGTACGTTATGTACTAATAAAGTTGTAAATCTAATTCATATTGGTTTACATAACTTATACAAATTGGCAATATTTTTTGTAAATGAATAAAATCCAGTCTTGATATAGTATGTGTTAGTGGGTAACAATTCACTTATTATTATTTTGCGGATGAAGAGATTGTGATAGTATTCATACGTACGCTTCTACATAATTTACTCAAAAATAAAAAGGAAGTCAGCTTAAATGTAAATAAACAGACAAAAGTACGCAATGCTTACAAGAGATAGAGATAGTTTTTCGAGATGGAAGTAAGTGGACAGGTATAGTGCTTATAAAAAATAGAGGACTTCTCGAGATATAAGCATTAACCTTTGTGCTAGCGAAGACAAATCCTCTCGATCACACATCTCTCTGTAATTATAATCTAAGAATTGAGAATATTTAAATAAAAAGACATAGTAAAACTTATTTGTAAAATTAAAAAATAGAGTCACAGCTAATCTTGATAGTTTACGATTAATAAGACACGCTACATGTGCATATTTCCGGACAGTTACATCTCGAAGTATTCGATACACACATTGCACACAAAGGCTCTTTCAACAGAGACATAATATGTGACATTTTGGCTTGTTTTTTTCTCTTAAAATTATACAGGAAACCGATCTTAGGCCAGACTAGTCCACTCTGTCGAAGCACATAAAGTCCTGGAATGTACAATCATTAGAAAACAATATATTTCACATCGATATTAGAAGTTGAAGTGAGTGTTCAACGTTAACTTATTTTAGTAATTACAAATTCTGTTTTTATGCAATACACTCACCATCAAAAAACATGCTCCCAGCAATATGGCCTTTATTTTCACATCAAGATCATGTGGAAAACTAATAGTGAATTTGTCATTGGAGAGATCAATGGTCGAGTCTTTTGAACTTATACCGCCCAAAGTTTTCTGGATCCTGCCGATGCGATGCTTACTGTCCATTGACTTGACCTGCAAATTTGATCATGAATTTTTTGTCAGACGTGTTAACAAAAAATATAAATTCAATAAAGTTTACACCACTGTAATACCTTAAAAGTTACGCCAGCCCAAAAATAAATAATTGGTCCAAGTAATTTCATTACCGGTGTACCGGACGCATCGCGAATGAAAAACTTTGGTCGCCACAAACTCCATTCCTGAGTAACACTGCCTAATAGAGTATTTCCTGAATAAACTTCTAAAACCTGTGAATACACGCAACAATGACATTAATGATATTATTGGCATGGTCAAGAATTACTCATAAAAAAAAAGATCATCTCTGTCATCTTTATTTGCAATTGTCCGAACTTTTAGACTGACTCACTTAATTAAAAAAACGCTGTCTAGTTTAAATTAATCGATTTAATTACACGTTATTTGTATCTTTGTGAGTAAAAAACTATTTTCTGGATAAAGACGTCAAATAGAAATTCATTATTTCGTTTTGGAGCATATTAGCGTCGAAACTTTCAATGATGCAAGCCGACTTTCATCAAAGATAAAGTCTGGCAGATGGTCTGCACATGTGAAGAAACTTTAACGAAACATACACACACACATGCCAGTAGTTCTCAATTCGCAAATTTAACATAGCTACTGCATTCAATATCAAACTTAAAACGTTTCCAACTTTTTTATCTTTTCTTCATAAATTATGACAAATAAGCTAATTTTAATTAATTATAACGGGAACAAAATCTTTTTCAATTTCTGAAACGCTTCGTGTGTGTGAAGAAATAATATAAACGCGAATGTAAATAAATGTAATAATCTTGTGGATTATTCTACAAAGCTACCTGTAAATAACAAGGACAGCAGCAATTGTGAAATCTGAAAGGTCGTATCATACGAAGAACCTCGTGATGATTTCGATCGAAGATGATAAACTCGCAGGAACGGTAGTTGTCAAGAAAGACTCGTCCGCAGACACCCGATTCCTCGGCCACGTAGAATATAGTTTCATTTTTGGCGGTCATGACACTGACATATTTGTTGTCCACATCCCATCCGGCGAATGCTGAAGAAATATAAAAAGAGAAAAAAACAATAGACACGTTTTGTTTATTCAAGAAACAAGACACAAACCTTACACACATTAATCTACAACCACTGCGAGAAACTATGTATTTCGCGCATGTATTTCGAATGCACGTACGCACACGCTCGCGCGCGCAAAGAGAAGGAGCATTTTATTTTTGTCTCACGCCGAAGTCGAATACTTACACTGTAGGGACCCGAGATTCTGGTTCAGGAAAAGGTAATCAAGGTTCATAAGGCATTGCAATCCGGATGGATATGTCGTACTCGGCGGCAGCAAGCCATCTGAAACAATGATGAGATAATAATCTAAATGACAGCAATTACACTTGAGCGTCGAAATATTTACATTCACATTTATCGCTATACAGATATTTGAATTAATATATTAATAAAGAGAAAGGAAACACCACGTGTTTCACCTTCATTATTTAACTTCGAGTAACATAAATGTTAAAATTTCTTATTGGCAATCGCAATACAACTTATTTGGAAGTTCGAAAATGAGACGCATATAAATAATTTAGCAAAGTGCGCGCGTTTTCGCGCGAGAAGACAACGTCAGCACCTTTTCTCTTCCTCCGTCAAAAATCTGGTGTAGCTCTTTCTCTTTGGTTTGTAACATCGTCCGAGAGTGCTTCGAAACAAAGTTCTCAGATGTCTGCGCATCTGCTCTATCTTGGTTTTCCACGACGTCTCGAAGTACTCGGATTCTGCCGCGCGTGCAGAACGCAACATTATTTCCGATTTGTTTTACAACGTACGTTTTTTTTTTTTTTTTATCGCACGTTACACTCAGTTAACAAGAGTGAAACCGAAGTATTTCAACTGACACTATGCAGGTCAACGACTATAATTGTCCGGTGATATTTGAAGTAGCTATTGATAAATGTAATTTTGCGATAAGAGATATCAACTGCTATATAAAAAGAAAATATTCGTTTTACACTGATAATTATCTCTGTTTTATTTCTGGCTTGTATTTATTCAAGATATGAGTTTTGAAAAGTCTTTATTTACAGTAACTTAAATTTTTCAAGCATTATTGCTTCTTTTTTTTCTCTCTCACTCTCTCTTTCTTTTTTGATTGTTAGCTTTACGAAAGTAGAATTTTTCTCTAAGACTTCCTACGCGCGTTCGAGCATCGACGGTAATTGTCCAAGCAAATCATTACTTAAAACTTTCGGCACTGTTTCTCGACGCGTCTCACATCTCACTTTCACATTATACTCTTCCTTTAGAATATTCGCAGTTGATATTTTCTCGTCTCCTTTCCGTGATTATCAATTTCATGGAAGTAACGGATTGAGTCGATCCGAGACGTCTTCGGGAGGTCGCGAACTCTTATCACAATTATTTAATTTATTCTTTGCCCTTGTCAGGCAGATAAATCCCATATGCTTTCCCACGCGTAAGTTTGTTTTCTTTCGGTTTGTTTGTTGTTGCTCTTTCCTCTGAACCTTAAGTAAAGCTAGAATTGTAATTAGGATTTTTCCATTTCAATTAACTTGTTCCTTAGTTGCGTTCTTGATCTCTGACGTCAAAATTTTGACTCCGTTGTCTCGTTCTTTTCTCTCTTGTTGGCTTTCGATTTCGAGATACTCCCGCGATCAGACGAGCGACAAGTATGTACTGATAAAACCAATTCCCTAACGCTGCGGCGTGCTTATCAGATATGTTTTTCACATTCAAAGACGATAGATATTATCTTTTTATCTCATATCTCAGGATAACAACACACAGCGAGATGAGGAAACGCAGCCCGAAAGCGTCGCAAATGTTGAATGATAACGACGGGCAATACGACCGTCTGGATGACGTTGATATAAACATCAACGAAGACGATCATTATCTACTTTACACTGATCAGTGTGCTCAGGGCAAGCACAGTTGCCGCGGTGGCACACCGCGTAGATCGTCCTTCTGCACAGCAGATCGCGGGACACGGTGGCAAGCAGGCAGCTCGAATTTCTCGTGGTCAGCCGTCGTTACGGATGATGATAGAGGCAATATTTCGATTGTGATTACGGAGAATCACGAACGCGATTCTCTCCAAATCGCGATTATATTGCAAGTAAAAAAGTGAGACACGCGCTTGCGAAATATAACAAAACGCGCGCGCTGATAGAATAATTAGAACATAATCACTGGTATTACGTCGTGTAATCGAGACAATTACAAAATATGACGTTGATAGTTTGTACGTATATAAAATGTATCTTCTCTATTATCTTTATTTTTATTTGTTATCAGTGGATATAAAGATTAGATATAAGATCGGAATCGTAAGAAGAGGAAGTATGGTGTCGTAAACGTTTGCTTTCCAATTACAATTAAAAACTCAGCTTATTGTTGTGGCAGTGAATTAACTTTCGTTAATGTTATATAATTTTCAGGAAATTAAGATACGCACATCCGCGCTCCATAGCGTTGGCTTGTGATTTGAAAGGGGTCGCCGGGAAATGTTAATCCCGCTAATTGAACTCTGTGAACACAGCTGCACCGAAGAGAATTACCAGGTCAACTAAATTTTCCCTCCTTATCTAGATTCGAGTTGCGAAAGAAAGAGCGAAGAGAGAACGCGGTAATCAGACGGAATTAACCGTCGCCGTATATATAAAGTAACCAGTTAAATAATTGGATTAATTTTTCTCTTTTTTTTTCCTGGTCTCAATTATTTACCTGACTCGGTGCACGGCGGTGCCGACGGTGATTGCGCGATGATCGCCGGCTGCGACGTCACCGGATGAGATTTCGGCGGCTGGGGTGCGGGTGATTTTACTTTGGCAGGCGACGACGGTGATGTAGCCGATAGCGGTGAACCCGATTGGGGTGATGTCGCAACCGGCGGTGACGATGTCGGTGACGTCGCGACCGGTTTCATCGTTCCCGGGATCGAGGAAGTGGGCGATTTGCTACAGCGCATTCCTGTCTTTTCTTCTTTTTTCTGGTTTACTTCGTTTTTTCTGTACAAACAAATACAATAACAGGCGTTATTTCGATAAATCTGAAAAAAAAACCAGAGATTTTCAATCTATTTTCTATTCTACTCCGTGCGCAATCTAACCCCAGTTCGAGAAATATTATTTTATTATTCCATAAGAACAAAAAATAATTAATTAATAAAATACGCGACTTTCCTACCGACGGAGAAGACGTAAGAGTAAGTATTAGTTCCTGAACGAGTCGACCGATGACAGAAGCTGTATGTGTGCTCGCTCGCGTACGGCACGATATTCGCGCTTTGCGAAACGTACGTGTAATATAACGTTTATGTTGTTGAAATTGCGTTGGGTCATCGTACCCGCGTATCGGCGCTCTCGCGGTATTCGCCTCGTAAAGGTCATTGTAACGCATATACGTACATATATGTGATACGTGTATGTACATGTGTGCGCATTTAAAAAGAAGAAGACCTCGCCTCGCGCCGCGATATAATAACTTTCTCTGTCTTCATTGATAAATATCCTTTGTTTCGCGACTATCCTGGTCCCGTCTCTAAATCGATAGTGCGGAATGCGCTCGAATGAATCAACGCGTTTCTCGATCGTTCATTCAAGTCTCTCCTTACGTAAAAATATGCATTTTCGCAACTGTTTCGCAAAATGATTATTTTTTTCCTTGACTGGATTTTTCATTCGCAAGAATCGTCCGCAATTTTTTTAGAATTACGCGTCACGCGTATATATATATTGTATAAACAATAGTGTGCGTATACAATGTTCCTTTATTAAACATTTAGCATATCTAAACAAGATATCTGCAATAATCGTGCAGGTTTACGTCGCGCGCGCATGTTTGCGCAGTTTTATATTTAAACACATCTGTTCGTACCGTCAAGTGCGCGTGGAAAAGCACGCAAGTTGCGCATTTTCATCGCGAACAGTCTGTGGTAAAAATTACACGCAGAAAATGTATAATCATTAAAAATATGTTTGTTATTGCAAATATGTTCGTTTGAGAAATTCGCATGAATAACTAAAATCGCGGGACGAGACGAACATCGCGCGCAACAAATCGTAATTGAGGTGACAAACAAAATCGATGAAAAAATATATAAATATCTTTTGCTATTATAGAAGTCGCGAGGCGTTATTTCTGCACTGGGAAATTATAACGGAATTCCGTTGCACCTCGCGCGACTCGCCGGAGCAAGACGAAATCGCCGACCGCCTACGTCAGCACCGGACCTGCTCTCCACGTGGGCACTATATCGGATCATACTACTTTTTAACCAGTTTCCTGAATGAACGCGTTTTTCTTTATTTTACAAAGCTTTTCTTTATTTTACAAACCTAATTGACGATTTCCTCGCACATAACCGTTTAGAGATTTCAGGATCGCTCGTTACGAGATGTCACGCGTCTCGATTCGAGAAGCCTTTTTTGTGTATGTCCGGGACCCACGACACGTTTGACGACTTAATCTGACTTATTCACGCGCACTTCCGGGCTCCGAGTTTATTTGGAACTCAGGCTCGAGCAAACACGAATCACGCCGCTTTGAATGACAATGTAAATTTCAATATTCTTGATACATAAAATTGTTCAAAACTCTTCCGCGCTGTGAATTCGAGATCTCGCGAGGTTTCTAGAACAAAATAAGACATAATGTCATGAATGAAGACAAGTAGAGAGAAGATGTGTTATTATAAATTCTGTCCTTAGAAATATAAAAGCAGTTCACATGTATTATATATATAAATAACAAAAACTTCCTCTTGTTTAAACCTCTTTGAGGGAAAATGCCACGCGTGTAAAGGGTGTGTGTTATGTAACTTCACCCCGTTAACCCTTTGGAAAAGTCCCTTTGATTGAAACAACAGATTAAAACGTGTATATAAATAAGCGAGATATATAAAAGAAAGAGAAAAAATGCATAAATATAAGATGTAGAATATAAAAAGCAATAAATAATACAAGCGACAATTATAAAAAGAGAAACGTGGGCGATAAATAATGTAAAAAGAAAAAGACATAATATTTTTTGTTTTACAACAATATCGCGGGAACTTGAAACGCTGTAAAGCTCTCGCGCGTTACAAAAGAGTTCTTCGCGCAAATATAACGCTAGAGATAGAAGAGCGACGATCCGCGACACAATGCTATTTATTGTGTTCGTTATAAAGTGCCGTTCGAACAGACGCTTGTATATATCTCCGTGTGATACAAGACACGTGGAACACGTGTCCCTCTCGCGCGAACCGAAAGAGAGAGAGAGAGAAAGAGAGAGATGTGTTGAAAATCGTAGTTGATTCCGACCGCAGAAGATTCGTCGTGAGTCATACACCCTCTTTTTTTTTTTGTACAAACTGAACCATCTGGTTGACGGGCGTCAGTTTCCTTTTTTCTTCTCCTCTGTCCCTCTTTTCTCCCGCGGCGTTCGTTGATCGACCATCTGACGGAGTGACCCACAAACTATTACCTCACTCGTTATCAATAAACGAACGTCTCGATAATGTCCTCTCGCGCGTATCTGTAATTGGAAATCTCGCTCGCGCGGGAGAAGCGAGAGATACGAATCGCAATTGTGCGCCGGAAATGGGAATTCGTTGAATGCGCCCGGCTTTCTGTGCGCAATCTGTTCAAACGTAAAAAAAAAAAGAAAGAAAGAAAAATTGTCAGAGTTCCGCGTGAGAGCAGTTGAATTGTGCGTGTATCTACGTTGAAGAACGTTTCTCAACCATTTCTGACATTTGTTAAAACGTGGACACCGCGATCCCGCAGCGCCACGCTCTCGCGGAGGATTACGATGATGCAAAGTTCCCGAGAACACACAGGCAAATGAGAGAAACTCATTGTTTAAATGATCTTGATTAGACTCTCCATTCCAATAAAAATTTCAACCGTCATGGTTACGTATTCTCTCTCTTTCTCTTTCTTTCTGTCTCTCACTCTCTTTCTCTCTCTCTCTCTCTCTCTCTGTTTCTCTTTCTAAAAGTTATGTAAAACATATGTGTAATTAAATATACAGATTAAATACGTAATTAAGGTTTTTTATAATAACGTGAGTTAATCTCAATAAATTATAATAATGTAAATTTTTGCTAAAAGCTTCACCGTGACAAATTTGACGCGAGAATTCATTTCATTTAAAAAAACACACGTACAAAATTTCTCGACAAATCGCATTTAATTTTCCAAAAAATGTCGTGACCGCTTTCGACGTAGCTGGCGTTTCGAAGAGAAGAGAAACCACTTGGAACAAGCGTCTTGATCATCCGGTACACGGTGGCCGAGCAAAGTGTGTGATGCATTGCTCAGTTATGTACACTTTCATCGGTGATGATGTCATTCGTTCCTCACGTGTGTAAGAAGAGAGAAAGAGAGACAGACAGAGAGAGAGTGCGTCTCGCATACCGCAAGGTCGTGCCAGAGACCAAAGCCGGTTCGGCGTTATCTTGCCACTCGACTGAACAAACGAATTACTAACGAATTACTTTTTATTACCGTTTTTTGAATAAATCGACTATTCATCGAAGATAATAAGACTCTCAAACAGAAAGCTCTGTGAATCACCGGTCAAATATTTTTCGTACATCGGCAATGTATTTTGGTCTAAACCGAACTATCAAATAATAAACAAAACAATATTCTTCGTAAACAACCAATTTGTATAAATTTCTCATCTGTTTTTGTCGAACGAAAATCAGTCACATTTATTCCATTCGATTTTTCCAAGTAAAAATAAAAGTGTGTGATCTCTCGTTAAAAATATTTCTTTATAGCGTGTGATTATATTTATATATGTGTTATATCTAAACGCGAAAGCAATACGAACAAATCCCACACAGTCTAATGGACGTCCGTAACTCTGTGTAATGAACATACTAATGGAAGTTTGTACAGAAAATGTTGTTCACCGTGTGACGATATTTACAAGCGGAAGCGGTGTCGCTCTCTCATCTTGCCGATCAATTTGCCTTTAAGGTCGCGCGATTATTCCGCCTAGCCTGATCCGAGATTTCAAGAGAAGCGCGCGTCTCTTGCGCAAAAAAAGTTAGCGACTGACGAGAGAAAAAGAGAGAGAGTGAGAGAATGATCACACACGTGTATGTACGACGCGATAGTGTGCAGCAGTTGCGACCGCAAGTGTTCGCTCTGCCATTACCACTACCATCACCACTGGAGGTCGCGTATTTATTGTGTGACACGCACGCACAGAGACGTTGTTGCGTGTGTACACCTGAGAAACTACGGGTACGATAGGTGCGATGGTAACGAGCGCGCACTTCCGGGGAAGAAGGAACGCGAAAGAAGCGAACGCCTCTCTCTTCATAACGCCGATTCTATTCTTATCACGCGCGCGGGTGTGTTTATCGGAATACGCCAGGCCGTGTGTTGTTGACGCGGAGAACATCATCGCGCGAAATCGAAAATCGCTTGATCAACGACGAAAATTTATTATTTCGCTACGACGCGCAAATTCGGTGAAGTCGGACTTCAAACGAGCGCTACTGAAGGAAGGAGCTCGTCGACGGTTCTCAACCTCGCGTTTCTTCTTCCGAGAGATAGGAAAAATTTCCAATAATAACGATGAATCTCTTGTTGATCTCGCACGCGAATCAGAGAGAAACTCTTGGCAATTAATTGCTCTAATTGTAGCGTTGTAATTGTTGAGCCCTCGTTTCGTCTGCTTCGCATGCACACGTGTTGAAAATGTAATAATCAACCGCGTGATAAAACTATCTGCAAACAAAGTTTCAATCAAACAACGCGAACTTAACGAAGATGCTCAACATTAAACGAATAGATATCTGAGAATAAAAGGAAAATAATATGCGTGAAAATGTAATTAAAACCTAACTCACACGTCCTCTTCTTCCTCTCTCTCTTTCACTATTTTTCTCTTCGCGACTGATTTACGTTCTAGATGTTTCTGTTTTTTTTGAATATATACAAAACAATGTACATACGCGTGTCGCACGGCGCAAGAAGCGCTTGTGTGATTAAACGCGCGTGCGATTAAATAGACAGAAAGACTTGAATTTTGTACTTACGCGAAAGAACGGCACGGATGGCCCGGCTCTTCACCGGTGGAACAAACTAACGGACGAACTAAACAACGGGAAACAAGAGGTTTGATCTGCGGGGTAAAGAGGCGCTGCGCTACGTTTTTCCCCGATGCGCCGCCAATTTTTTTTTTCTCCTCGACCTATTTTACAGCTGCCAATTTGTTACTTGGTGTTCATGTGTGGCGACAGACCGCACATGTGTGCTCGCACTTCGCCGAGGCCGGTGCACTACTTCGTTGCACTTGTTTGCAGCCTAAATAGTTAAAACCAACATACACGTATCAAAAATACAGAAGAGAGAAAAAAAAAGAAAAAAGCAATGTGCAAAATAAAACATAAATACGTTCAAATCAGAAAATAATATGCAAAATAAATCATATTGCAATAATTATTGATTGCACAATGTATACATTAAGTTATTGTGCAATCATTAGCAGAGTGCTCTGTTAGTACATAAATTAAAATTAAGACGTACTTTAATTAATGTTCTTTTCGATATTATATTTTGTGACACATACGAGGTTTCACACGCTGTAATACACCTCAGTAATTTCGCGCGATTGCAACTTTGCAAATATGCTGAACTTGCAAAACGAACGATCGCTATTTTGCTATCGTCAACTTTACAGATTGATCTTGGGTTTTTTTTTTTTTTTTTTTTTTTTTTTTTTTTTTTTTTTGATAGCGCGAGATCGCGTTATCGCGCGCGAACGACGTATGGATCACGGAAATAGTTTGTCAGCGCGTGTTCGTCATTGACAGCAATTCGTAATGCGTATGTAAGATGAGTCAGTCGGGTTGGTGAGTCGTGTGTGCTAAGTGAGAAGAAAGCGATCGGCGTGCGACTCGCGCGATTAGACTAAAATCTTTCTCTCTCTCTCTCTCTCTCTCTCTTTCTCTCTATGTCTAAACGTATATCAAAGTAGGCCACAGCAGATATGGACACGAGTGTTCGGTCCACATCGGCCCTACAAGTTTTTATCTCTCCTGGAGTTTAGTCCCTAATTTGTGTACTATTCAAGTTTTCGGGTCTTTAAGTATTTACATTTCTCCTGGTCTCTAGTGTTTACGTCCTTTTTTTGTCAGATTTTTCCTTAACAGTTGTAAAAACAAACCTTCTTCATTAAAAGAGCCATAATTATCGGAAATATATTGCAATCTGAAATATACAGCAATATCTTTATCTCTACAAATTGTTTTGCAGACACGTTTGTGATGTAGAAAAATAAAATTACCTTTAAATACACAGAGATTCGTAAAGTGTTATAACGTCATACCTCATTTGCGATGCACCCCAAGGTGCTGATTAGTCATTAATAAAGCGCACAGCTCGTTGGTTAGTGTAAGTGTTGCATGATTCGTTATACGACGCTCTGTTCATAAAATTATACTGTAATTAAACAAACATGTTTCTGCTAAGACATGTGCAAACATAAAATTAATACACATCTATAGTTACATTAACGAATCATATTTACAATTATTCCGGCGAATTTACATCATTGAAACACGTTGTTGTCGTTTTTCTTTTCATCTTCTTCGTGACAAAAACAGCTAAAATTATCAGCTGACATCTCCGCGCGACATGTTGACGTTAAGTATGAGAAGAGCAACAGAGAGAGAGAGAGAGAGTGATGATTGGTAAAAAAACATACCTAGCGGGAGGATTAAAATTCAAAAATAAAATTTGCATTGTCAGTCTAGCAATTTTAAAAGCAATCGATTGTCGCCACCTTCCGATACAAAAGAAAAAACATTGTTTTTTTGCAAAGCTGCATCCTTGTTGCGTATTTGCCACGTGTTCCTTTGTTATGCTCACACGTAAAATTAATTTATCGGAGTTACTAATCGGCGTACATACACGCTTCTCCGTCTCTCTCTCTTTCTGTCGCATTGTTGTGTACACGTCGACAAAAAATGGACTCGTCGTCGGAATATTTTTCGAACTATCGGTGTATTATTATTATTTTACCCGTAATGCGTGCGTATGCAACGGAGGGAAAGAGTGCGAGAGAAAGAAACACGCGTAAGCGCACTCGAGAATGTGCAGGACGTACACACATACATATATACACACACATGTATATATGTATGTATACATATATATATATATATATATATACACCCAGTAGAGTATCGTTACATTACTTCTATAACACAACACACAATGAGATATACAACTCACTCGGCTGCTCCTTGCGAGTTGTTAGCAAGGTTGAGGATAACGCCCGCGTCTGGCGAAGATAAGAGAGAGAGTGTGCGACACCCCGTATCCGGTGGCTGATCGTTTTCCGCGCCTCTCTCGGGAATTCCTTCCCGGATTTCGTTCTCTCTCTCTCTCTCTCTCTCTTTTTTTCTTATCGCCGCGCGCGTTTTTTCTCACGCGCAGCGAAAAATTGCGCTCCCCCTCAAAAAGAGATAGAAAAAGGACGACAAAAAGTCGCCGCAAGCGCGGAGCGCCGTAACTAAGAAGATCGACAAATCCTCCTCCCGTTCTGTTCGCGCAGCACTCTCGGTTTTTTTTGCACCCTCTCTACCGTTTCTCCTAAGATCAAACAAATATAGATCTGTTCGCTTCCAGTCGCGTGGTTACACTTTCTGCACCCGAGCCGCGAGTGTGCGTGTGTGTGCGTTATCGGAGGAAGAGAAATAAAGAAAATGGAAGAAACGAGCTATAATGTTTTTTTTGCACGCCCGCGATATCGAGAAGAAACGATAAGGAAAAAATCGTGATGTGTCACCTGTTATTGATAAATATATACCTGTCTTCACGTTGACGAGAAACAGACTTATTATTTCGGTGATAGAGTTAACAGCTCCGCTCAGCCAATCATCTTGTCTCACCGTCTGTTGAGAACGCGCTTGAAGCCCGCTGCGTTTTCTCCGCCGAGATGCGACAGCAGCCTACATATGCGCAAGTAAATCGCGCGCGCGTAAGGCACAAAGTATTTTTCAATAAACCAGAAACATGTACTTTTCTTTCTGTTTTTATCGAAAAAAAAAAAGAAGATATAAAAGACGATACCGCGTACGAACGTGGACAAAGACGAGGGAGTGAAGGAATGCGGAGGCGTTTGTGACGTCTAGGATAGGCGCGCGATCGAAGATCCACGCGACGTGACATTCGATTCGAAGAAAAGCCCGAGCGACGGTGGCGGCAGGCGATAAGATGGCGGTGCCGCGCACGTCAGATCCCGAACGTGCGAGGGAATGAGAGGGGGAGGAGAAGGCAGGAAGAGGAGGCAACTGGCAGGCACAGAGAGAGAGAGAAGGAGAGAAGGCCCCGTGTGTCGTTGGTGTGTATTGCCTGCGTACAGAGCGTGCGGCGAGTCCGTGTCGTCATGTTCTGGCGTAGTCGTTGCGTCGCCGTAATATCAAGGCAGCCTTTTAGCGAGGCGGCGCAAGTCGATTCTCGATTCGCGTGATCCGTCCGTCCCATTCGTTAAGCCCCGATCGAGACGTGTGTCGATGCCTTTGTTCGCGACCGGGAGGAGGACGGGCGCGAATTGTCGTCGCGAGATCACGGGAAGAGGACGTGCACGAGGACGAAGAGGAGCCTTGTTTCCTTAGCCCAGCGCTAGACAAGTGAAGTGTACATACATACGTACGCGCACAGTCGAAAGAGTGATATAATCTGTCTCTTTCTGTAACTTTGTGGTGTGTGTCTTCCTCTCACTTACTCTCATTCACACACACACACACACACAAACTCTCGCTCTCCTTCTCTCTCACTTTCTGTCTCTTTCATCTCGGTCTTTTGTCTCTGTCACTCTCTCCGTCCGATCTCGGGGGGTGAAACGGAACTCCACACCCCGGTGCGGTCCTGGATACGTCTAGGAGGAGGAAGTGGCGACGTCGTAGAAGGAGTCGCGGAGAAGTCGACGTGATGCGCGAGTTCAAGGTGGTGGTCCTCGGCTCGGGCGGGGTAGGCAAGAGCGCGCTCACCGTGCAATTCGTATCCGGCTGCTTCATGGAGAAGTATGACCCGACGATCGAGGACTTTTACCGGAAGGAGATCGAGGTGGACAATTCGCCGTGCGTGCTCGAGATCCTTGACACTGCCGGCACCGAACAGTTCGCGTCGATGCGCGATCTCTACATCAAGAACGGCCAGGGCTTTGTCGTTGTGTACAGTCTGACGAATCATCAGACCTTCCAAGACATCAAGGCGATGAAGGAGTTGATCACGCGCGTCAAGGGCACGGAACGCGTGCCCGTGTTGTTGGTGGCGAATAAACTCGACCTGGAGCATCAGCGGGAGGTCGGCACCGAGGAGGGCCATCAGCTCGCACAGCTCTGGGGCTGTCCGTTCGTCGAGGCGAGCGCCAAGAACCGCACCAACGTCAACGAGATGTTCGCCGAGATCGTGCGCGAGATGAACTTCAGCCCGGAGAAAGAGAAAAAGACCTATTGCTGTTGCAGTGTCCTCTAATACTTAATCAAAACCGTTGGCCTGGATTATTATTTACTCGCAGACCAAACTAGATAAAGGAGAATGTGTATAGTGTGTTTTTTTTTTTGCTAAAGAGCTCGATGTATGTGTGTGTGTGTCTTCGTCTACGTGGAAATTCTGTCTCCAAGTGAATTTTTCCAAACCCTGGATCGTGCTGAGGGTAAAATTTATTAGTGTACAGTGAGAGAGCTTGTTCTGGCAAACCTTGGCACATCTTGACATCTTGGAGAATCATTCGAGAGATCATCTGGAGAATTTCTTGCTCGTGGAACGTGCTGTGCATCATCATCAGGATTGACTTACATTGAACTCTGTACGAATTTCTCAATGGATACTGTGTGGTTCTCCTTTTGTTTTTTTTAACTCACGGAAGACCGTCCTGCAAGTGGCGGTTGGTTGAACACAGCTATTTTATTATACATGAATAGTATTATGTATGTAATATTATTGTAATATATATATATATATAAATTATAATATAAGAGTAGGTTTTTAAGAAAGAGCAAAAAAAAGCGAGCAAAAGGTTAACTTTTCCTTCGCAAAAGGACCAATGCTCTCTGCTCGCGTGAAGGAAGGTGTTGAAAATACCAACCAACCAAAACCAAACTCGATATCGGCTTTCTGCTCAATTTAGACAGAATTGTCGCATGCAGGTCCTTGTTCTGGTTCAACAAATTTAAGGTGCTGAAGTGTTTGCAAGCATTTTCAAGAGATACATCACTGTGATGGTCGACTGTTCTAGCATGATGATTCAGTGATAAGAAGCCAATTAATATGCCGAGCGAGGGATTACTATGATATGTATCAAGTTGTGTGCAAATATTTGCCCAATCCAAATTGCCCAATCTCTTGAATCGGAGATAGAATTAAAAGTGTGGTACGGTTTGGAAAATACTCTACTCTGTGCAATTGTTCTGTGTTAATTTAAGCTAAGGAGGCTGATCGGTGGGCAAAACGTCAAATGATAAACATTGTTTTTTTTTTTATTTTTTTTTTTATACAAGGCATTGTCAGTGACACTGAGATGTAGAAGAGTGTTTTGTCTGATCTTCTTGATCATCTGAGATGTCTTTTTTTTGCTCTAAAAGAAAAAACATTATGTTTTACAGTAACATTCACTTAGTTCTCTGAGATTTGTTTCTTGAAACAACGAGAGTTTATTCCTCTGAAACATTTTTGCAAGAGTATCATAAGACATTTCAAATGGTTGAACAATCTCTGTATACATTGGTAATATTACAAATGTGTACAGGGTCCAAACACTTTAAAAATTATTTTGAAAACTGAAATTTTTACGTGCGACATCTCTTGTAGTGATTAACACAGCTGTTGTGAGATTTCTTGTGATCCGTTGTGTAGCAAAAATATTAATACCTTTTACTTTTTATGTTTGCTTTTACCATCTGTTTTCAAGTTGTTCAATGCAGAACCGTGAATTAAGCAACAGTAATTGCAAAACCAAATTTTAATAAACCAAAGGTCTTAGTTGGCCTTTAGTTTACTAAATTCAAGGTGGCAATTTATTATTGCACGGACATACTAAAAAAAAAAAAAAAAAAAAAAAAAAAAAAAAAAAAAAGGTTAACGTAATAATAACGTCAATCTAAACCTGTAATTTGTAAGCTTTGTACGGTAAAAAGTTTGTACTATATAGGCCGCAAGACTGCACACGATCACTGAGATTGATGATCTTTTAACGAGTGATCTTATCAATAAAAAAAATAAAAACAAATAAAAAAAAAAAAAGCATAATAGTTTGCCCATAGCAGAGTCATGAAAAGCAAACCTGGTGAACTACTAATTTCACGCCGAGATTGTTTCAATCGCAGATTCGCGTACGTGGTAAACATCCCATCGCTGATAACGACGAACGAACGTGAAAGGTATCATAACGGCAGAATTCTGTTTTTTTCTTTCATCTTTCTTATATCTGAAAAATCACAGAGTACTGTAAGAAACGTTTCATTAAAACCTGTTTTACAACATTGTCCATCACAAACACACGGAAGATATTTTATAGTAGAAAAAAAATTGCGATATATTGTAATACTTTTCACCGCTGTTGTCACTTTAGAAAGAGAAAACATCCGCAGAATCTCTCCTCCTCCTTTCTCTTTTTTTTTTGTTTGTCTGAAATTATCGTTGATTTCGTGAATGTGAAAACCAAGTGTCGGTGGATGTGAAGAAACTGTAGATGTTTTCTTTTGATTTCTTGCAAAATGTTGACTTGAGTGAGATTGATAGAATCAAACGTTTGAAAGAAAAAAAAAAAAATAAAAAGAGTATGTACTTATTCTCTAATTTTGTTGAAGAGCGCTATGTTCATTTATACACACACACTTACACACACGCGCACACACTATGTAGTGTATTTAAAAAATCTGATAAAACTTGTCAAACGTTTGTGATTGACTAGTAGTAAACAACGTATGTAATTGTTCTCGTGTGATAAAAAAAAAAAACTCATTATCAGACGTTAAATATTGCTTCTTTCGAAAAACATCGTTAGATACTGCGTGCACGTTAATTCTTGTGGATGCAAGATTTTATTTTTCAAGCTTATCTTAGATTTAAGAGAAACCGAGTTGTCTGTCACCGGCGAGTATTTGCACGTTTGTCGAAACATAAGAGCTTCTTTGCCGTCGGAGTTTTTGAACAAACTTTATTGAAAAAGTAAAACGTTGCATCTTCAAGGATTAAAAACACAAAGCGAAAAATTGTTCACGAATGTTGTGTTCTTCAATTTCAGCGCAAAACAAAACATTACTTCGCTTCTGCGACAAGATGTATATGACACAAATTTGATTGTCACGTCAATTTTCTTCTGGCTTGTTGTTATTGACGATAAAAACACTCTGATGCATCGTTCGAATCGTATACGCGCGATACTACTTTTCCAATTTGCAGAAGAAAATTTATATTGCGAGAATTATAAAATCAGGACAGAGCAACAAAAACCGAACTGATGTACAGTATTTCTACAATTGATAGTTAGATCGATCTAATAGATATATATTGGAAAGAGGTATCGTTCATATACACTTTGAATATGTGTATGCGTGTGTGTGTGTGTATGCATGATGTGTAATGTCGAATAACGCAAAAACGTTGTCGATACACTTCTTCTCGAACGGTGTTCTCTTTTCCGGGTGTTAGAAAATAAAAGAGAGTAATACACACGAGGCGCCGGAAACTGCGGTCGCGAGTTATCTCGCGGTTCGCGGCGCAAGAGCGAAGGCTAAAACTAGAAGGCGTTTTATATACGAACATCACTATTTTGTCACAATCTCGTGGAAAAATTCTTAGTCTTGCTGTGATCCCGTAGTCGTAATTCAACACCTTTTGTATATCGAGTAACAATAATCGGAGCCATCCATCGGCTTCGACCGAAGGGCCTCTTTGTAAAAAGCCGTTTTCATCGTCTATCATATTTCTTGCATTTTTCGCCCTATTTTATACATACACACACACACGTACACATACACTGTGAAGTTTGGATTACAAAGGACGCACAAGGCCGTCGTCCACCTAGGTAGCTCCCCAAGTATTTCATATACTTGAAAAATCTATTTATATATTTGTATGAGAAAAGATATAGGAGCGAGCGAGCTGTTGTCTTGTGACGTGTTTCTCGCGCGACCAACTCTCAATATGTATTGCGGGCGATATTTTTCTAAAAACGCGGCACGCGGCGTCCGATTTTCGGCCGCAAAAATATGACAAAGGTCAAATTATGACGATAATAAAAAACAAAAAAATCCATTCTTAATCACGGGGAGCTACGGTTGATGGACGAGAGCGTCGAGAAGAAGAATAAAGATATCGCGCCATGTCTGGAGTCGGCCAGCATATCATGTACACGTAAGGATAGAGATTTTTTGTTTTTTCTTTCTTTTCTTCATTTCGCTTATCTTCCTATCACCGCCCTTCTGTCGAGAAAACATTGAGAGAAAAAAGAATTTTGAAAAAAAAAGTACGCACCATGTGTGTATATCGTGACAATTCTCACACAGTTTCGAGACATTGCACGCATTCGTTGCTATGTCTCGCCAGAGACACGCACACATATTTTCAATTTCACACAATTGGAGAAAAGAAAAAGAGAACAAAAATAAAACAAAACAAAACAAAAAAAAACAGAGCAAGGAAAACACCACGATTTATAGATATGTGTATATCGGCCTTTCAGTACTACTACCTGCGTATCTGATATATTGAGTACGAAATATGTTATATATTTTTTACAATGTGGAAAAATCTGTAAATATATATTATATAGCGAGTCAAAGTATATATAATAAAAGGTCATTATATATCTTGAAACTCCGAGGAGAGAGACGAGGTATATCTCAGCGTGATTATCTCATATATATATATATATATATATAAATATATACACACGAGAAAGAAAAAAATGTGCATTACGTAATAGACCAAGTGTGTTGTAGGTTTGTTTTTCTTCTGCATCCGCGCGCGCTCTGTGCAAAGTGCTCTGTTTGTTACAATTATTACACAGAATCACGTGGGCGGACGAAACACTGAGATGCTGGAATTTCTTACGAATCTATCTTCCCACTTCGAGAGAGATCTATGATTGCCGTTTGGTTTTTGCTCATTATTTTTTTTCTGTGACTGAAAAGAAAAAATGTTTATTCGCTAAGCAATTGTTATCTCAAAATAATTTTGTTGACGAAAATGTATTGTTATAATTTCTTTTTCTCATAGAGATATTTAATAAGCGCGTGTGAACGAGACCGCGTTCACGGCTCTTTTAATGTATTGAAGTACCAGCATGAGGATATCTAGTCATGAACTGATGAATCGAGGCACTCGTAAATCGCAACTTCACATTTGCGTCTACTTCGGATACTTGGAGCAGAGAGCGACCAATCGCGATTTCTTTTTCTTTCTCTTATCTCTAGTTATTTTATTACTGTAATGCAATCTTATTTTATAACTTCTAAAACGCGACGTCATTTCTTCTCTCCTCCTCGCTCTTTGCCAAAGTATATCCGAGAGAGCAACACACCCAAAAGTTTTGTGTGTTTATCTGATGTATAAAAAAATTCCAAAAATTTAGGGATTTTAATTCGTATAAAAAGAAAAGAATTTTTAAATAAAATATAATCGAGAGTTTAGACTGATGCACAATTTTTTCTTTGTCCGCAATTTTTTTCATTTTCTTATTTACTAACCATTGTAACAATGGCATTTGGCACTATCGCACAAATATAACGCTAAAGGTTTTTGAAGTCAATAGTTTGATACAGATTTGTACACGATCCTCTGCGACAAATAATAATAATAATAATTAAAAAAAAAAAAAAAAAAAAAAAAAAAAAATGGGTTTGTAGCTTCTAAGTGAATTCAGACATAGATATGTATATTTGTAATATTTTCACATTTTGACAAGTTTCGTTTCCAATCGCAATTTAGTCGTGGTGAAACTTAATTATTTATATGTATTATTTATAAATTATAACAAAAAAAATCACCGATCGATGTCTATTACTCTTAAAAAACGTACGCAGCATAATAATATAAAGTTGTAAAGAAAAAAAGAAACTCAAAGACCTTAGAGGTGAGATTAATGGTATAATTTTGTTTGTACGATAATGAAAAACCTAACGTTTGTGATTAAGAAAGAAAAGACTCTGTTAAGGTAAAACGCTCGCATAAAATACATTTCAAATAAAAATCCTTTTATATTTCATTTCGCATTTCTGTACGTTTTATTACTACTAAAATTACGTCAATAACACACCCGTCACGTGTGCGCGCACTACGTTGCATACTGTGTTACATAATCGGCATAAATGACTTGACACTAGAAAGAGATCCAGGGTTATTTTATATACAATATATTTGCAGAGAATATTTATGTTTTTAGTACATGTTGCGTTTATGCCGATTAATCGTTGCGTAAAGTTCAACCGAGGTTTTTCCTTCCCACAGCAACTAGAAAACAGATTAAAAAACGTTATCACACAGGATTTTGTGGTTTTCACAATTGGACTTGAATATTGTCACATCTGTTATCTCTTTTATTTATCTTTTATTTATCTTTAATTCCGTCTCTCTCTTCCTCTCGTGATATTAAAATTAATATTATATAATACTGTTAACAATTTAGTATTAACGAAAATATAAATTAGTTTGACTTGAAAATCAGTTTTTTTTTGTTTTCTATCGCCTAAGATATGGGAATTTCTGCAATTTTCTGAAGTAACTTAAGTTTTTAAGTAAAAACATTACTGCGAAGTGCTTTATTTCGAATATAAAAAAAATACAAGAGCCGTGTGGAAGAAATCCCCAATGGAAAAGTCTTATGACATAAGTCTTTTTTTCGAGCAGAATTATTGCGAATAAGCAACAAAATAGAAATAGTTTCTCTCTATATTTTATCGCAACCGATATCCCTCTTTCTCTCTTTTTTGTTGTTGAAGAATGAGGTCCGCTATCCAGTTGGCGGAAATTTGTTTTTTCGCGACAGGAATATCGATGCATCTGCACACAAAGGTGTACGCATCGATCATGCTGCAGATTTCCTCGGATCCGTGTGATTCTTCGTCCGAATCGCTGCCTTCGCGCGAGTTGTCCAGCATCGGATTATCGTATTTGACGAGATACACATCGATCCAGTTCTCGATCTCTTTCAAATAAGCTTGTTCATTCAAGTCAAATTTGTCGACATCGATGTTCTTGACGCGTGCGAGCAGAGACTTGTACATCTCGCAGTAGTGTGTGTTCTTGACTACCGCTTTCAGAGAAGACATTGTTCTTATAAGGACGTGACGAATTGTTTTCAGGTCGATGTGCCCGATGTTCGCGAGTTGCGAGCAGTAATGCACAATTGTCTGCAATAACGTGACGAACAAGTCTTCGGGAAATACACGATTGTACGTCAAGGCAAGACGCGTCGCGTCGGCGGCGATGCGCGTCACATTTTCGAACGCGTCTAATTCGTCCGCCCAGCCGAAGGCGAACCAGAACATGGTAGTCAGCTGAAGCGCGAAGACTTCAAACTCCTTCGTGCTACTGTGCAGCATCATGTGACGTATGAAAGCCTCTTGATCAAGCCGGAAAGACTTTACGAGGTCGCGCAATGCGGGTTCCGTATTTAATCGACGATACACGACGAGACAGCGTCTCTCGTAGTTATGAATTACGTCCATTACGTGACCATTGAGCTCGCGATCAATCGGTTCCACGCTGCTATCGATTTCGTTCATCACTTGCTGCCTTTCGTTCTCAGTCAGCGCATCTGGCATGACAAGTAAAATATCTAATGTGCGCTTCAGAAGTAACATTATATTGTTTACTGGTCCTCTCGCGTAAGACGGATTGCATTTCCTTATCAATGATAGTCTTTTGATTACCGCTTTGTACAGCAACGTGTAATCTGTGGATGCGCAACGTTGTTCTTTTATAACGTTGTGCACGTACGTTGTCACAAAGAGAAGATTGTTCCATTCGTAGGAACTTGTGAACAGATAGGGTATGAAAACGTCATTTATCAGATCGTCTGGTTGCGTCAGCTGCAAAATAAAAATATTACGAAACAAATAAATAAAAAAAGAATATTTATAAATGACAAAAAATAACAACTTTTACTCAAATGATAAATTTTATTAAAAAATTGTCACAATAATCGTCTACTATGTATTACCTGCGAGTCTACTATGACTTCTATGAACTTTCCGAACTTCTTAGCGGACCATTTAGCATTTTCAAGACAAACTATTCTCATCGTGGACGTAAGCAGATTGTTTCGATCGCCGTTCTTACTGTGCTTGATCTTGTACGACTCGAACAACGGTCGCAGCAGCAATATGTCACGGGGCGCGAATATGATGTGTTCGTAGCAACCTGTCGCGACCCTCACCAGAGTGGTCACCACCGCTTTTGCGTTGAGCAACGTGAAAATCAAAAGAGTACGCAGACTGTGAGCATCGTGTATGAACTCGTTACGCGCTATAAATTTTTCGAATACTTCTTGATTGTACAGATGCTCAAAACAATTGTTGTCGAAGTACTGCGTGACGTATGTCGTTACAGTGGAGATCATTTTCAGCAAATTCTGCTGCAGTATTATCTTTAATACCGATGTGTAAGCTTGATACTTCGCGTTTTCAGTGTTTGAACATTCAAACACGTGATGGAGATATTCTAGGAGAATATTGTAATCATATCCTTCCAACAACTGCGTCTTCTCGCTGATGAAATCCAGTGTGGACTGGTCCCAGTCTTTGTAGCGCGTCAGCAATTTTCTCATATCCTCAGGTCTGCCGTTGTCAATGACGTGACAAATTTCATTGATACTCAAATGGAACATGTCCGAATTCGAGCCCATGAGTTGCTGCAGACACTCGCGCAGATGTTCGTTCTGCGCCAGAAACTCGTCACTCTTCATAAATTCTACGAAGTAGTGACACTCGATGGCGACGGCACGCTGCAACGAAATCGCGCTGTATTCCGTATCGTAGATATCCGTCCATTCCATATACTCGTAGCAATCTATTCTCTTGATCTCCTTCAGCAACAAATTGACCAGTTCTTGATCCAGCATTGTTACGATGGATTTCACTTCGTCGGCAGAGAGCGTATGGTAATACTTCTGGCAGTTATTAAGATCGCCATAAGTGAGCTTGTGTAATTTCTTTATCTGAGCTTTATCAGAGTTTTCCAGAGAAATCAATGTCTTCCAACGCATGCACAGCTGAGTGTCACGCAGAATGCGCTTCAACAAATGTCCGTGTTGCTCGTATTTTATTCTAGACTCAACGTCCTCAGAAGAACAAGCAAACTCGCTAATTTGATCTAGAATGGTGTGAAAAATCGATACTAATTGATTTGTACATTCCGTCACATTCTTTTGTGACACTGTGCCCAAATGAAGCTTCAAACATGTAAAGTATATTGTATTGGCCAAGTTAAAAAGTAGATTAACATCTCGCGTGCTTTCTAGCTCAGTCACACATTTGACCGCTATCTCAAGCACCTCGACACATAGATCTAAAGGCATGTGTTGCAGCGATTCACATAATATCTCTTCGCATTTTAAACTCCATATTATCTGTGGAAATTATGATAATGTGAATAACATAAGAAAACAAATATAGTGAGTAACATTATTTTTATCATTTTAGAATTTTTTCTGTTTCCTTTAACAAGTTTTAAATTCCACAGCAAGTAGATTGAAGTGCTTGTGCACTTAGAAATTTAATGAATTTAATGTTTAGTATTTTTATGTTTGCCTGATTCCATAATTGTTGCACATTTTGGGCTTGCAATTGCCCATTTAATGTTTGTAATTGTGTATCAAATAGCCATAATCTTAATTTATTTTATTATTCTATCATTAATGTTTTAATTACTACTAAATTACCTGTATAAAGACATACGGCGATAGAGCTGGACAAGCACCAACCAAGTGGCCAACCACTGGATCTTCCATCAGAAGTTCTTGAGAAGAAAAGTTAGTGTTCAACAGAATGTAGTAGTAACATGTAATAGCATTTTGATTATCAATAATGGTAGATTTTTCTGCTTCATTTGCAGTGTCCTTTGGTATCAGCTCTAATTTATAGATTGTATCAACAATAGCCTTTACTAGATCGTCAATATGATCTGAAGTCTCTGTTGTTGTTCGAAGTAAAAGATATTTCAATGGTCCATACTCCTGTTCTTTTTTCAACAAGAGCATTTGCATATTCCGAGGAAATTCATCATAATTATTTATCATCTTGATGACAGAAGTGACAAACAATCAATATAATCTTAAATGTAACCAAGATACAATACACAGTACATGAAATGATAAGTACCTTAATACAATGTCACTAAGGAAAATACCCATGTGTTGATAATCTTTAAACTGATTACGTCAGAACAGCTGATTAATTGTAAGACGCACAAGCTTGTTTCTCGTTGTTTGAGAGCGTTTAAATTCAATTTGTTTTTGAACGACGATGGTGCGCGTCTGGTATATGGACAACAGCGATGACGATCAACGACTGGAACACCACAGACAGCCACCGGTATTTGTATCCTTGGATAACCTATTCGCAATAACAGGCGTGGAACATTTCAAGGTTAGAAAGGACAAGTTGTTGTCACAACACCTGTACAAACATTTCAATTTACTTCGGTTTAGCGAGTTTTCATCGCGCGATTTATGGATTTACGAAAATAGATGGACCTTATATCTATTTCTTTTTCTTTAATTTTTGCAGATAAACCACCTTAAGTATGAGACGGATAACACTTTGAAAGAGCTGCGCGAAAAGCGCGGTTACACGTACGAAGACGAAATTACGTGTTCCAAAGAGTGTCTGCCGAATTACGAAGAAAAGGTATGTATAATTTTGAACATCTCTCTATCGAGTTTTTATATAAAATTGCGTTATTGTTTCCAAATTCTACGCACGTGATATCGTTCAGTTGAAAAATTTTTTCACCGAACATCTGCACACCGACGAAGAGATACGTTTGGTTCTGGATGGATCCGGCTATTTTGACGTGCGAGACAAAGATGATCAGTGGATTCGTATCGAAGTGACAACCGGCGATTTAATAATTATACCAAGTGGAATCTATCATCGTTTCACTTTGGATACTAATGTAACACATGCTCGCAAATACATTCTCTTTTCACAATTTTTAGCACACTTTTCCTTTCTATTTTTTAAAATAACAATCTATAAAAAATAAATTTTCTTTTTCTTAGTGTCTAACATCTTCAAACAATTTCTTTTTTAGTTTCTCTACTAATTTTTTAAATTTCTATTTGTTTAGAATTACATAAAAGCAAAGAGGTACTTTGTGGGAGAACCAGTTTGGTTGCCGCACAACAGACCAGCTGATAATATGGAATGCCGGAAACAATATCTTGAACAATTGCAGAAGGGTTTTAAAATGCCTATTGTTGGATAATCCCACACTTATGTTATCCTTGAACTTCTATAAAACTATATATTTTTGATATATGTTACATATATTCGCACAATATTATGCATCAAAAATATCTTTATACTAGCATTTATAAATGTAAAAGAACTGCATATACAATTGTTAATACATAAAGAAAACAAAAGTATAAAAGAGAGAAAATTATACATTCATTCCTTTTTACTATTGTTCTTGCGCAACATATATAGTATTTAAAAATCTTTAGCATTTCCAAAAATCGGAATAGAAGATTGTTCCATTTGCAAGATTTAGAGTTTATTGTTTTAATTATAATAACGTATAGAAAGTGATGTATACAATATATAAAAGAAAGTTTATGTTTTTTCGCTGGGAGTATATTGTTACAAAAATTACATATACAACGAAAACCTCTTTTTTGAATTATATCGTCAATGACAAATATGGACTATATATGTCACACTACACTCAAAGTAAAATAATTTAATACAATGATAAAATAAACCAATCAAATTGTAAAACGATACTTTTCACAAGTGCAACAAAAATATATCGCGATTATTCAATAAATTAGAAATTTATTTTATGCAGTAATAATATAAATCTTTTACTAATTAAAAGCAAGCTCGTCAAAAGCTCATCCAACAACGGCGATCGGTTCGACGGCATCAATAAAAAGTAATCGCTAACCTGCAGCTTATCCCGAATTTACACACATTGTTATCTTACAAATATTTGACTTGTACATACATTCGTATCATACATTTTTAAAACTTTTTAATACAAATCGTTTTTATAGAAGACAATATACAATTTTTTTTCTTTGAGAAAGATGTGCAACATGTAATCAGAGTTTCTCTTGACTCGATTTTTCGAGACCGAGTAATTTTCTCGAGTCAACTATTTTCCACTCTTTGGCGCTTAATGGTCGATCAAATTTGTAGCAGACAATGAAAATTAGTCCTTACCTTTACACAATACATCTATATATCGAAATATTATACGCTAAAAACTTGCGCCAAATGCCACACCTGTTGTGTCGCTGTTCTTTTGAGAATCTTCTTCCACAACTCCAAACTTCTTATATTCGCCCACTTTCTTTTCAAAGAAATTTGTTTTGCCCTCCAGGGAGATGAAATCCATGAATGAGAATGGATTCTTCGAATTATAAACCTACAAAAATTTGATGACACACAATAGTCAATCAATCGTTTAAGTCATTAATACGAGAAAGAAGCGTTTACGTTAAAATATCCAAAGTTTTCTTTCTTACTTTTTCATATCCTAACGCAACAAACAGTCTGTCTGCGACAAATTCTATGTAAGTGCACATGAGTTCAGAATTCATTCCTATCAGGCTAACTGGTAATGCTTCTGTCAAAAATTCCTTTTCGATTACTACAGCATCCATTATAATCTGTTTCACACGTTCGAACGATGGCTTTTGAATTATGTGTTTGAACATTAGACACGCAAAATCACAATGTAATCCCTAAAAAATAATATACATAATTAATATTATTATAGATTTATAGATAATTTATAAATACTAACTTCATCTCGCGAGATGAGTTCATTGCTGAAAGTAAGGCCTGGCATGACCCCTCGCTTCTTCAACCAAAAGATCGCGGCAAAACTGCCGCTGAAGAAGATTCCTTCGACCGCTGCGAATGCGAGTACACGTTCGGGAAACGTTGCGCTCTCGTGATGGATCCACTGTAACGCCCAATTAGCTTTTTTCTTCACACAAGGGAGAGTTTCGATCGCGTTAAACAAGAAATCTCTGCAAAAACGATATCAGTTGCATTACGAGAACGAAAATAATTTCAATAGCGTAGCGCTATGCAAAAAAAAAAAAAAAAAAAAAAAAAAAAAATCATGTACTCACTTTTCTCTCGGGTCTGTAATATATGTTTCAATGAGTAAAGAATACATTTCAGAATGAATAGTCTCTATAGTGGCCTGAAAGATATAAAAGAAATAGGCCTCAGGCAATTTTACCTCCTGGCAGAATCTCTCAATTAAATTTTCATTAACAATTCCGTCAGAAGCAGCAAAAAATGCTAATACATGGGAGATAAAATGCCTTTCATTGACAGTGAGCTTTTCTTCCCAATCCTTTTTGTCCACCTGCAAATGATTCAAAATATATTGTTACTTGAAACCTTGAAGAAACATTACTGTACTGTGTTTTTAATTTTATTCTATATTTTTGAGTCTAAATACTTTTATTTTTTAAATTACTAAGCTATCTGTGTTATATTGTTCTTAAACTTTTGTTTATATATATAGAATTTGATTAACCTTGTGCAAAGGCACTTCTTCAACAGTCCAAAATGAGGCCACTGCTTTGTTGTACATGTCCCAAATATCAGGATACTGAATAGGAAAAATGTCATCTTCCCGATATGGATCCTCTTGAAGAAGAGGTTCTATTAGTGGATCAAATTTCAATGCTGAATCCTCCTCTGTCAACTGTATCTTTCGTACAGCTTTTGTCTTGAGAAAAAATATGATTCTTTAATAAGAATTTTATACATGTAAAATACAAAAATACAATGTATATAAAATTTGACTTGAAATGCATGTACAATGAAACAAACAAAAATATATGACTTATATAATATAGAAGTAGAATATATTGACATAGGTAGTAGAGAAAAATACCACTTACAGTTTTTAATCCATAATCTTGAGTTATAATTGGTGATATGCATGATTTCTTAGGTGGAGATGTCTGCAAACCAAGAAATATATTAGTACTTTAATGAAGCAAGTTTCAAATTTAACCTAAAAGACAGACAGCAATAAAGAAATTCTATAGTTTTACAAAGTAAATGTGTTTACCTCCTTATCATTCATCCTAGGTTATTAGTAACATTGAATATAACAATAACATTGAATATAAAATCACAAGAATTAGATTCTGATGAAATATTTCGATCATTCTAAGCAATTTAGATTCTATCTATATAGTTCTATACTGTGAACACATGAGTAGATTTAGATATACATTGCCATTTCCTCATTCAAACAATTTCGTATCAATGTGTGAGTAAGATTGCCAATAGTGTAGTGGAAAAATAAAAGAAAAAAAAAAGAAAAAATATATGCGTTGTATTTATATATTACATCAAAGTGTATAGAAATACCTTGAAGGAAGAAAAACATTGTTCAAATAAGTTCAAAGTAAAACTGAATGAAACTTACGTGCAAAGACACGTCTTCAAGATGTTTGCGGACATTGCCAATGTTTTCTTTGGTAGATTCAAGCAAAGCCATAATTGTCGAGATATCTTCTGCAAATTCACTTTACTATTTTAGACAAGGCAAACGTTCGAGACCAACAGACGACGTTGACGATGACACAACACGATGAGATTTAACGACAATCGAGGAAACGAACCGATTGCTAACCAGCACTTTACGCGGGCAAAATTATCTCGATCGCGTCTCTCATTGGTCACTGCTGCCGATATTTCGCGCCTAAACCGGCGTCTGCCAATCAGCTGATCGCGCTTTGCCGCCAAATCCCGCCGGTTGTCATATTTTTCGTCTTTCTCGTTTTTGGCGCGTGAGTTCTCGTCAGGAATATTTCGGAAAAAATTTTTCAAGACTAGAAACGAACGGTTTTTTAGCCGAAAATAAGTTTTGCTACGCTCGATAGTTTCGGCAGTTTCCCGCGCGATTTGCAAGATTGCGCGAAAAAGAACATTACGTGTCATTATCTATGAAAATACTGAACAACTGAATCATTACGTGTTCCCGTCTTCGAGCGCCGCGACGTCCACAAGTATCAACTACATAAACAAACCCAGTGAATAATGACACGACACTATCTCTGATTTGGTTTTGTTCCGTGCTACGTGCTTCGATACTCTCGATTATTCTCGTTGCTCTCCGGCTTGATCTTGCATTCTGCTCTGCGCGCGCATATCGATTCGAATATCGAAGTATCGCGCGTTTCGCTACGCGCGTGAAGAACTAAATTTCGTGAGCCGCAATTTCGTGATCCGCAATTAATAATTCCTAACTGCCGAGCGATGTTACGAAACAGAATAAAATGTAATCAAGTAAGTACATCTCCTTAGATACATCATACATTTTGCTGCTTTACTAACAAATATTAATAACATCATTATATGTTTTGCGTTACTACAGGTGTATGAATAGCTAGCTGTGTGTTACAAGCGTCGATTCAATTTATCTCGAAAAGTAAACTGACAGATTTGTAAGAATAAGGAGAGAATACAAGGAAAGAGATAAAATAACGATCTGCAACTCTCCAAACAACATATATGAGTGATTGTCACGAAAATAAAATTTAAGCAAGCAGCATCAGAATTTATAGAGTGTAATAAGGTATCGTCTCTTTTTATATCATCATTTGCTGCTATTTGTTTTATAAATTTTACTTTAATTTTTTAAAACCACTACATATATAAATACATTACAAAGTATACAAATAAATAGGTATATAAAAAAATATTAAAAAGTTATTTTACCACTACACAAATATATAAGTATGAAAAGTTGCAATTCCAAGAGAAGTATTTCAAATAATTTTTATTCATTATCAAAAGTACATTACAACTTTTAAGTTTCATTTTATACAAATTTTCTTTATACATTTTTTATTCCTTATCAAAAGAGTTTTACAATATTCATGTTTCATTTTACAAAGTTTCTTTATACATTAATAAAAAATAATATACGTACATAATAAGTACAAAATTACATTAAATACAAAATAAATACAATACAAAACAAAATATAATAAATACAAAATTCATTTACATGTTACTAATCCTGGAAAAATTACACTTCTTGTATTATACTATTCTGTTTCACACGTACACGCGATAAAATAATTTTCCTTCGCACTTTATTTGCTTTTACTAAAAAATTACACGTTAATTTACGATGAAAAATTTTACGTATATCAAACCATTATCTTGTCATTTCGAGATTTCTTTTTATTTTGAAGAATAAAGTTTTAGATATATAAAGAAATGTATGACGATTAACACGGAACTCACATTTCTTATTATATATATGTTAT
>QVOB01024181.1:0-26642 GCA_014839585.1 Pseudomyrmex concolor
CTCGCTCACTTCTAGCCTGGCCTTCGCACAGAGCACCTAAGTGATTCCGGATTGGTGCGCTAATGACTGTTTCATATTCATTGGCCGCGGTAGTATGCGACCCGCGGCACCACCTCGGTTACGTCGTTTAATTCACTTTCTTCCTCTCTTTCCCCCGGATTTAGTTTCTTCATCTCCATATCGCCGCAATTCGTCGCTTTTTGACTGACGCACGCGAATGATCGAGTGAACGGCCGTTATGAATGACAAATATCAATCAGTCGACGCGCGTGAAATGGTTTGTGTTCGGCGTGTTTATTCCGTGGAATCGCGGTTCCGCTCTATTCACGATTTAATGATCATCCGAAGTTTTTACATCTTTGGTACGTGCGCTTCGATGTGTGCGGATTGTAATCACTGTGAAAATCATGTGTATCACCGGTTTCGGAGAAAAGAACTCATTACGATGGACTCAGCTTTTCTCAAGCAGAATCAACAAGAAGCCGACGACTTCACGAGAAATTAATTAAACTTGATGGGACTTTTTAGCCCGGCGTTAAAGTTGCCGTGTAACTTATTCATTCGGTAATTCCCGGGACAATTGGATGTCGCCGGGCTGAAGCAAAAGGCCGACGAAAGGTGGCGAAGCGTCGTTCGCACGTGTATACGTGCGCGGCCGAAAGGCACGAGGGGACACCGAAGAGAAGATCCCGGGGTGTCATTCGCTGCGATACGCAAGAGACCGGGGCGAGAAGTGTGCGAAGGGCACACAGAAAAGAGACAAGAGGAAACGCGACCGGAGCGCGCGCGGACAACGCAAAGGTGTGGGTGTTTCAGGTGCGATCGATGCCGCGTCGCCCACCCTCGTCCCTTGAACTTTCGCTCGTCACCCTTTCGTGTTTCGCGCAAAAAAAAGGCGACCCCTTCTACCCGTCGTCGCTCCCTTGCGCGGCGACGAAAGCCTCAATGTCACGGCTTCCGCAATTTTCTTGTCTGAGCACCGACGCGCGCAACAACGACGAGACTAAGGCTCGACGATGCTCAGACAGCTCGTTCCAATTAATAAATGTATCCTGCAGCCCGCGAGATAATAATTACGGAGACGGAGGGCGAGATCGCTCTATCTCTGTCTATGTCTCGTCAGAATCAGGGCTTAATACCTTCAAACGCGCGTCGGATTTCTCCGCGTCGCATTGTGCGAAACGCATATAGGTTCGTCGAAGTCGCGCAGAATGCCGATCCTCTTCACGCGACGTCGCATGCACGATGAGATTTCTTTCTGAAGTGCAATCGATTCGTTTCCGCCCGTCTAGACGGCTTATATGTGCCGCGTCGCCCGCTAATTAGCCGCGCGCCGAGATTGCCCGTCGTTCGACGTGACGACGTTAACTCGTTATCGTCTCTCGCCATCGTCACGCTGCACCGCGTATACGCAAGATGACGTTTCAAGCTGAGTTGTCAAGAGTGAGTTTTATCCCGCAAAAATCGTTGATCCGAGGGCGCGTTATTATCCTTACAATGCCGAGGATCGCACGTGTTTTTTTTTTTTTTTGTCGCAGCGGAAACCGTATAAATATAGTTTTATTTTTTATTATTTTTGTAGAATATTTTAAGAACAGAAAGAGAGAGAAAAAAGCCGACACGCGGATGACAAAAGTGCGTAACAAAACCCTTTGTCTATTTTATTTAGAAAGACAAAAAAGGATGTTTTTTGTCACGCGCTGTCATCAGCGTTGGCTTCTTTTTTCTTGCTTGTTTCCGAGAGTCTCTAATCTGCATTTCATTCTTTTCTATGATATAATCAAGTGTTACTTTTTTTTTTTTTTTTAGCGAAACGATGAATCTGAGATTCTTTTCGTCTGCCGAAAAACAGGCAAATTTCTGTCATTCCAGTTGCATATCCGACTCTTCAAGCCAAAATTGATGTTCGTCGTTCTCTCGAACGCTCGTTGGACCCAAATCTCTTCGAGTCGTTAGCGTTCGCGTTAACCGTTCGGTCCGTAGCGCCCTGCAGCGCCGCTGCGGCAACAGCCAGTGGCGGCACGTAATTAGGATGGAACACGTTGCTCCGCTTCTCCTCGACGATGCCTTTTTTTTTTTCATATTTATTTCCAGTCCTCCCTCCAGTCCTCGTTTCTCTACATATTCGCACAGGTGCATCTCTCGTTCTCTCTCACGGTTTTCACAAGCTGACGTATTAATGCGCCGCAATATTACAAGTAAAATCGGTATATGTACGCACGTGCACACTCGCAATCCGTGACGACCGGCGTTCGTTAGCGCGAAGTCGGAGGAGGAATGAGGAGAAAAGGGAGAAGAAAGCCTGAAGTGTTCCTGTTCCTCTCTTCGCGGTGGCGATCGTACCTGCAGGTACTTCGAAGTCTCACAATGGGTTGACTGCTTACCGCACGACAAGACGCCGCGCGGAGAGAATTCGCTTAATTAAACAAGATATCAGTGCACGCACTCCAGAGTCCTTGACCGGATTCTTTTCGACTCTCCTTTCTCGCCGTCTTTAGTTGGTTCATATCGCGTTGTCGCGTTCATAGCTTCGTCTCTCAAGCGTTTTCGGACACTTAGATATCAACTTTTTTTTCACGTACTTTCTTGGTAACATCCTTTTCGGTAGTTTTATTTCTCTCTTGTCTCAGGGTAGTCTCTTTTCTTCTCTATCTTGATCGTTTTTCTTCCCTACGGTTATGTGCGCGTATCGTGGCGCTGGAATCTCTCTTTTCCGCCGACGCCTCTTTCTTTAATAACGTCGCGGCTTATCCTAACGATCTAGTCTTTTCTTACGAGAGTTTCGAGTTTTTCTCTTTCGTCCGGGAAAGAATATCAGTTTTTTCCACTCGATCGTCCGAGTGGCGCGTAGAATGCCCCGAGGTGTCTCTCTCGATATATCGCTCAATACGCCCGGGCGATAACTATTGCGTGCTCTGGTGATTATGATATCACCGGAGTTAACTTGTTCGGAAGTTACTTCCCAGCGCCTTCTCCGATGTACAATGTACTTTTGCACAAAATGCCGGGGATACATATAAAAGTTTTCTCGTTAAAAATGGGCCGGGTTTGCGGGTTCAAATGAGCGTGCCGTACGACTGACGTGCATCAAGTGTACGATTAGAAATCGCGTGTTCGGAACTTAACGAAGAACGTCTTCTTAAACAAAGAGTTTATTCATTATGAAGTATTTAAACGCTAACGACTACGCGAAATTTTCTACTTTCTGATTCTCTCGAAATTAAAGACATCGAATTTAAATTCGCCAAGAAATTCAACAGCTTTGTATTATTTCTCTGTTTGAAATCGTTTTGTGTAGTGACAATATCTCTTCAACTTTAAGTCGTAACCGCTTTCGTTACACAGGTTTTATCAATGTTTTATCTCGAGGGATAATGACATGATAACAGTGAGATGAAAAATCTCACTGTTATACAGAAAACGGATTTTATACAGAAAATTTATTTAATACAACATAGAAGGATGTATATACACGCGATGTATATATATCGCGCAGTATATGAAGTCTCGTATTGTCTTTCCGATAAGTTTGAGAAACTTATTTAATTAAGCACTTGTCTCTCTTGGCACGCAAATGCCAACAGTTAAGCCGTAGCGGATACGCACCGGCACTAGCAAATTTCTCCACCACGCATCGGGATTTTATCATCTTACACAGCTCTATCTCACAGCCCGCATTGTATCGCGCAAACTTTCCCAAAGTTGTATCATCTTGCGGCACTAATTGGAAGTAAGAAACATCGACGTTCGGCTCCCGTAGATGGAAGAAGAGATTCTCGTTGTACGCACCGCAACGAAGTTTTGTGTTCGCATTATGTGTGTATCATCTCGAGCTTAAATCTTTAGTGTTTCCTGATTTGCGCGAAAATCTCATCGAGTGCACTGTCATGAGATTCACGCGTGTGTGTGTGTGTGTGTGTGTAAGTGTGTGTTGATACTTAAATATTGGTACTTTTTCAACAAAATTTTTGTTAAAAATGTCAATAACTTGACATTCACATTTTTGAGTGCGTTTGAGTTGCTAGAAAACTCGCTTTAGAAAGCAAAAAAGAGTTTGGGTTAGGTAACTTATGATGCAGTAATTCTGGAAAGTTAATTGCAACGAGTTATTTTTCTTTGCTTCTTTATTACCATTTGTCGAATATATAATTGCATATTTTATATATTTTTTACATACGGGATGTTCCGTCAATAGCAGATAGTAATAAGAGATATACTTTCTTTATGAAAAAAAAAAAAACAAATGACAAAATAATAGAACAAACTATTTTAAAACGGAATCTTCTGTTTGAGAAGTAAAAACCAAACACAACATATAATAGTTATTAGTACCCAAAAAAATATACATTTCTTTTAATAAACCTTTCAAAGGCTAAACACATAAATTGTTTATTATGTATTTATTTATTTATATATTTTTTACGTACATAATACTACTGTAGTTGCATAAATAATTTTATTTAAACTTTGTTTGTACGTAACGCAAGGATAAATGTGAAATATTACTATTATTTTCGATTTTTAAACTGAATTTTTTAACTGAATTTTGCTAGACTTTGCTAGTACTACTACTACTTAACTTGACGGAACACCTTATCTTCTTTTTTAATACACATAGATATAAATGTATATCTATATTAAATTTACTTTGAAATATAGACATTAAAAATCATTATCGCGGGTATTACAAAGATACAAACAGGTATTATATATTTTGCGTAATTTTATACGCTGTGATATGTTGCAAATAGGTTTTATATGCCATATTACATGATTATGGTTACGGAAGTTAAAATAGTTTCCAATTATCAGTGGATGTACCTGCGATATAAGGAATAACTCCATGAATTCCTTGCACTTCCACTGTCTTGTAATGTGCATCAAGTACTGTTTTACATGTCGTATATCTGTAAACAGATTTTGTTGTAATTATCTTATTTTACAAACCCAGCTTTTCAATTAATACCGCAAAACATATTTCTTTTTATAGATAGATTTCATTATTATTTTTCTCATATATAAGATCAAATTATATTTTTTGTGATCTCACCATTCAAATCGAGCATACATCGGAAATACTTTGTTTTTATAAAGGCTAAGATGTTACTTGTAATTTCTGCCATTCTTGGCAGAGTTTTACTTCCTAGAAATGTGTTTAACGACAGCGTTATAATTTTATGTAATACATCAATAGACTTTTCCAGTGACTCTGGTAGAAAATTTTTCCATTCCCATATATCTTCTAAACTGTAGTAGTGAATAAAATTCAATTTTTAAAAATAATATTTGTGTGAATAAAAAATATATGTACGCACGCATGTAACAGAAAAAAAAATATTACATACAATAACATCTCATAATAATATACATTTCTACACATATGTAGCATTCCGGTTATATCATCCAGATTAAGTACGCTGTCTATGTCGTTCTCTAAATCGAAGTCACAGGATTTAACTTTAAAACAGTTCATTTTTGTGATATTCGTCATGAGTATCAGCCATTCTTTTACGATGATCCAACGAGAAAGTTGAACGAGTCGCACGACGCGTCGAGCGTGTTTGCTCAAAAACGTAAAAGACTTCGTCTGTAATGCAGACACTAAGTCTTCTATTGCAAATAGATGTTCTAAGATGCTGCTTCCATCTGGTAACGACAATCCCGATAACGTTTCTAGCGCTACTATTACGTCTATAAATGAGTTATGATTTATAATGATGTATCCATCTTCTGTTTGTATGTCTAAAACACAAAATGAGATATGAAAGAAATTATGGGATATGAAAGAAACATTGTGTTTTCGATTTTAATATAGAATGCAGTAGTTTTTACTTGGAGTAAGATGCGTCAGTATGTAAATTATGTTAGGTCCCAAAAGATAATTATATCTTATTAAGTGATATTTCCAAATTGATGTAAAATTTGTTTCAATCTCGCACGTTATTAAAAATAGAAATTTGAATAGGGTTTTTTGTAATCGGTCATTGTTATTACAAATACGAAAGAAACGTAATATAAGTTCAACTAATTCTACATCTTCGCTTATCATCGTAATGGCCTTCTGAACGTGACATATATTTACTATGATTTCTAATATTTTTTCCTAAAAAAATATGTTTTGTCATTTAAAGTGAGAGACTACGTCACGATTTACTTAACGGTTATACATGTTTATAGACAAAATTAAACGCACATTATACAATAAAACACAATATAACACTGTATTAAAATGAACAAACTTATAAATAATTAGATACATCAGTTTACATATTTATTTTATACAACCTTGATATACTGCGTTGATTCGATTTTTAATAAAGTTTTTGCTTTTGAAACAAATGTTTTTACGAGATGTAATTTAGTATCCAAAGTATAGCTCAATTCTAATATCTTTCGAAATTGTAAAATTTTCATTTTTGTTATAGGACGTGTAAACAGTACATATTTTTCTGCCTGAAATTATACTTGAATCATCGAATTTGTATTTGAACACAAATATAGATAATAAATATGTATATAAAAATGTAGATAATAAATATATATTTTTATGCTATATAAGAGAGATTAGTTATATTATATTATCATATAAAAAGTTTTTTTACCTTATCTACTAGATATTTAACACTTAGAGGTACATTTGATTCGTTAGTTTTACTATTAGTTTCACTATCAGTTTCACTGTTAGTTTTACTGTTAGTTTCACTGTTCCGTGTGTAGTCTATCCACTTCATGTTGATAGACGCTTTTAATTGAGATTTATTGTGTACGAATCTTATTCACTTTCCGAAATGTATTCATTACTTTGTGTTATACAAAAATAACACTGAGTTTGTATATACGTGGATAAATACCTAGTATATTTAATTGAAATTAATAGGAGTGTTACAGTTTCAAAATGTCTTAGCAGAAAAAACGTTACTTTACTACGCTTGAACTGTTCTTTTCCTATAACTGTTCTTTTCCTAACAAGCTCACCAACCTAAGTTGCTCGGTAATGTTACTATATCATACCAACCTTTACTTTGTTTATTAGAAAAAGAACAAATTTCTTTATTTTTGCGAATGGAATTTAGAAAATGACAGCCGAAATTTATTTTTAAATATTAGGTTTTTGTGAGAATCAATAACGCACTATTTTTATATATAGCATAATGTCCGTTACTTTAAATTTATATATGTTTTACTTTCCTGGTAAGAACCTTCAGTTTCGGTACCTCTAAATACACTGACGGTGACCGTTTAACCAACAATATTATTATATGGCTGTGTTTCACTAGCGATCTGTAGTTCGCGTTATATCGTATATCGATTTTATATAATGTCAGTATATAATGTCAGTGAATTTTGAAACGGCCTGTATATGATATTCAAATGTGTGTATTTGGTGTTGATGTTTTTTGAAATAAATCCTTATAAAACATAAATGACATGTGACATTCACGTACAATACGTTTCAGACAGTCCGTATATAGCGTCAGAATAAAAACTGACGAAATAAAATAATCGATATTTTACTTTTCCCACGAGCTTACACGAAAAACACACGGAAAATATAAGTGATGCTTGCATTCTTTTATATACGCTAATATGTATTTATCTAACAAAACTACATCATGTTTGAATATAAAAGAACAAATATAAAAATCCGTGCTAGAAAGTAGAAAAAACTTTTAATATGTGCATAAATGTTTAATTTATTTATATAGCACACACACATGTGTATATGTACATATATATTTATATTTATAAAGTCATCGCTTATGTTGCCGTAATGCTCGTAAATGCATTTTTCCTCTCATGCGGAAAGCTCAAGTACACATTATTATGTCACATGAAAATCGCACGTTGTATTGTTTTCGTGCAAATAGCTTTAAAGTAGATAGAGAAAATCATTAGACACAGTGAAACTTTAACAATATATAATCAACAATGTATAATCATGGTGAAATCAAATTTTTCTTAATCGGAGTAAAGAATCCGATTGAAAAAGAAGAGAACACACTTGACAATCGATTTACTGGAATCTTCTGTACTTTCCAGAGAAAATTCTTTTTAAATTAAACGAGAAAATTCCTTTTAAATTAATTCTTTTTAAATTTTCTTTGTGAAAAGAGAGAAGAGATCGCGTTATGTACACTGGAAGCGTGAATTTTGACGTAGTACGCCGTGAGCTGTACTTTTATGGAAAACCTGTTTCCCTTTCTTTATAATACGTAGTTGAATTTTAACTTCTCGAAAGTTAATACGAATGTTACAAGCGGTTGAAAAGAAAATTTGGTTTCCCTCTTTCTCTCTCTTTCTCTCTTCTTTCGTTTTATGCGATATCATTTTGCAACGGATATTTGCGTCACGAGAAATGATTACCGTGATAGCTTTTCAGACTTGTCAGGTCGTAAAAAGAGGTAGCGAAATTCAGTCGACGCGCACGTATATCCCGCGTATCAATTGTTACGTCGTCGTTCGACCGCGATAGGCATTCCGGACTTTTATGGACTTTTGCATGGATCATTATCCCGAAACAACGACCCACTTCACAGGGGCGCGACGATAAACGTTCCTTTTTATTGGCAGTAACGAAATTTCATATTGCGGTCGCGTCGTCGGCACGAATGCTTGCCACGCGACGAAATTAAAGCGTAATTGCGTGCGATCCGCATAAATATCACGACGCGATGTCCGATTCTTATGTAGACTTGTTAACTCTTTGCATTACTTCCGTCAACCAATCGCGGAGTAATGAAAAGTTGCAAGAGAAAAGAAGAGAATGTAAGCGGAAAGCTTTTTAAAAAGAGATAATCCACTGTCTCTACAAGAGATTGATTTTATGATTAATTTTTGGAGAAGCTAATGAATAAAAAAGACAAAACTGTTTGTTGTTTTGAATGTAAACACTCATCTCGTGACTGCGACTGCGTGGTATTCTCGATTCTTGTGACTCGCGACTTGTATAGACGCGGCTTTACTCCTACTTTAAAATATGAATTGTTTTCGTCGCAATAACTGAGAGACGATATTGTTTGGAAACGCAGATTATTGTCGTCACGTAGAAATTATTATTTCAATAAAATTATCGCGTTCTCGATGCGATAATTTATTAACATATCGCGTGCCGAAATGCCTGCGTGTCGATCACGTGCTCACGCATATATAGACCGACATGGCGCGATATCGATTTACCGGTCGACTTCAGTCGGTTTCACGTACAGTAGGTGTACACATGTATATCCGCGAATGAAAAGTGGCGATGTGCAAAAAGTTATTTTTCGAGAAAGCTGCTTATCGAAGGTTTTCGCTCGGATTAAGGCTGTTTGCCGTGCAATTCATAAACATAGTTGAGCTCAAAAAACGACTTTGCTCGGATTGCGCGCGCGGTTATCGCGTCGGGATATCACCCAAACTCTCATTGGATTTGCATTTTTTTTACTTTTATTTTTTTATTGAAACGAGCTTAGCTTTTATTTAAGGCGGCGAAAAAAAACATCGCGGTATTTGTAACATTTCAGATATTTGTACCATTTCTTCCGATCTGCCATGTTGTTGTGTTAGGTTTGTTTCATATAATTTTCTTTCATTCCGTATAAACGGTGATATTGCATATTGCAGTAAAAAACGAACAAACTTGCAAAGGATTATTACACATCTAAAATTTATCGCAAAAGCGGAAAATTCTATCCTCGTTTTTAATAGAACACAGAGAGCAAAAAGACACGTATTTAAAAGCTTATTGATTGAAATTTTATTGAACCGGAATTGTGTGGCGGAAAGTAAAACGTATTATATGTAAGCCGAAAATAAACTAGAAGAACGGTATTATAAGCGCAATAAAGTGACGACGACTTTTCGCGGGAAAACGTCAGGGCAAGAAAGAGTCGCGCGTTATAGGAAGACGAGTGGCCGCATTTCGCATGCAATGAAATTGGAACAAACCACGCTTTCTTTCTTTCTCTCTCATTATCATTAAATTAGATCGCAGTCAACGAGAAGAGGGATGAGTCGGACGGGGAGTGAATACAACCGTAGAAATTGCGTTTTCTCTTACGTGGCGAGAAAATTTCCGTGTTTCGTGCGTCGAAAGAAATAGTCCCCATAATTAGCTTCTGCACTCGTGAAAGGTCTCTGGAACGGTGGCGAGCGGCGATACGACCCGACCGCTGCCCCACGTCTCGGTGCTGCTTGCCGGAAAGGATGCAAGGGTGGACAATTTGCATGAAATATGATCGGCATGTGGCCACACATCCACAACGTACGTCTTCCGCTCTGCGTAAAACATTTTGACGAGGCCCATGACTCTTTTCACGATTTCGCCGTTTCATTTGCATCGAACGCGAAGCGTTTTTCTCTCCGACTCTATCGCTCGAAAGGAAGAATCCGATCGTTCTCTCGCAAAATATGAATGTGTCGCGAAAGATGAGACAAGAGATACTTTCTTTGATGTATAAATGATGCGTACGTTTAATGTCGATAAGAATTCTTTGAAACACGATTGCTGGTTCGAATGATTTGTTCATTAAATAATATAGTGAAGATATCGTTTATTACACACAACGATCTTGTCTATGGGAATTTGTAAAAAACGTTACGCGCCCACGTGCGACTGAAAATTTACGGCGCTTTCGTGAGATCAATAGTTTACAATAAAAGAAGAGAAATGAAGAGAAGAAAGTTGACAACCGCTGCGTTTTAAGCGACATACGACGCTTAGCGTGCGCGCGTATCTTCCAGCTTGCACTGTGGGTGTCCATTACTTTCGTCCATATGTACTTGTTCTCCTACTTCGGCTTCCGCCGCAGGTGTCGCAGTTTCAACGCACCCCATAACACCCAGGACATAACCGGGACTCGTTTCCCCCGTCGTTAGATGCCAACAGCGTAACGTCCTATCTCGTTAGCTAAATTTTAGACGAGGCAGTCGGTTTGATGCACAAGCGCTTTTCTCTCTTCCCGTTCTACAAGTGCCGCTATCACCTTCGCGGTTAATGACAGTCAGATGTTCCAGAAGAACGCAGTGCTTTCGGAAAATCCGTGTGTTACAAACCGGAGTTTTTCTTCTCGTTTCACACTTTCCGTCTCTATCGCTTTGATCTTTAAATTAAAGATCTTGGCGCAATAAGTGATTAAAAGAAACGTGATTCGTTCAAGAAAAGAATTTCTAGAAACTTTTCAGGAAATTGGATGAAGAAAACGTTCAATTTTCTTTTCTTCTTTTTATGTAATTCTTAAAATTTACTGAGGAACGTATATATTATAATTTTTTTTTTGAACGTATATTATTATTATATTTTTTCTCTTTGTAATGTATAGACTGGATGGTTTTCTTCTTAACGTCACGTCGTTTAGTAACGAGTTCGTCTCATATATTTTCCCTGCACGCGCAGACTCGTAACGCGTTTCACGCTGCGCGTATGCGCAAAACGATCTATCGTAAAAATTTATTATAATGTCCGAACTACCGGGAACCCAACGCCGCGTCGTTGTTATTTATATGCAACAGCTCGCGCGCGAATATAATACTTTGCATCGCGCGTCGCGCGTTGTTAAGCCGCATGGTTGTGACTTTGCTTCCCCGCGGCGTTCATCGCTTCGGAGTTGCCGGGAATATACTTTGTCACGGTAAACGGACGCGCATTCTCTCGCAAATATCAACATTAAGATTCAAATGACCGAATAATCGAGCGAATCCCGCAGGACCTGTTTCGACCTGCGCTCTCGAACTGCGGACGAAAGCCTGCGTTTAGAGCGCGAAGAGCGCGCTTCGACGTATCCTCTCTCCGCGTCTCGCGCGCTTTAACATGCCTTTGTATCGCGCGGCATATGTAGGTACGCGCACACCGCATCTGCCGCAAGATGCCTGCGCAGCATTGTCGCGCCCCTTTACTCCGCTTTTCGTGAACCACCAACAGGAAACCTCACGCGAGCTTGTCGAAAATCCCATTTTCGTTCCGCCAACTAATTAACGGCGCGACGCGCATTACCGCTGTGCGCATTAATGCTGTCGTAAAATTCACACCTTTATTTTTCGAAAATAAATTTAGACTTGACAAAACCTTTTGTTAAAACGTAACTCATTTATTTTTTGTTTACGACGCTCCTTCATCGAGATTCGTGCTGTGTTAACGTTATCAAAAATCTCTTTCGTATCTTTATCATCATAACCATTCATATCGCTCGAGTTCGCCGAGTTTCGCACCACGCAGCCAAAGTTTCCGCGCTGACTAGCTCGTAAATAGTAACTTCCGCTGCACTCTCGTAGCCATGTACCTAGTTACTCGCAAGCTCCGCTTTATGTGCACAATGATATTATTGCGGCCGACGCGACTTTTCGAGATAATCGCGGCTTTCCATCGCGTTTCTCTGAGCGTAGTTTTCGCCGAGTATCATGATTACGCTACTGTGACCGAGAAACTCTACCGCGCGAAGTAATTTCCGTATCGCAGAGAATATAAGACGGCGCGTGTGTTATGTACGTTTTCGCATTCGCGCGTAGATAAGATTCTTATCGCACACTTCGCGAACGAATTAGTAAGCGTTATCTTCGAATTTCCGGCTCGCTGTCAGCGAGCGCGATGCCTACATTCCGGAATTGAATTTTACCGAATGCCGCGCGCGCATGGTTACAGATTTATACACAACGCGCTGTAGATTTCGCGATGTGCCAGATAATCTCGCGCTCCGTTCCGTAAAACCTTGCCCAAGATTCACTGCCGCGATTCCCGCAAGCTCCATTTATCTTCCGCCGCGTGATATGTGCGATATTGTACGCAGTTTCCAATACTTGTCGGGAGGAACCGACCGTTCTCCATCCCTTCCTCCCTTCCTGAAAGACATCTCGTATGAAACGTATACAACTGAAAACATATATACAGAGCAACATTTATGTAAAAGCGTGAAACATCTGAATTTTTAAGTTTCCTAAGAGATTATATACGTGAGAGAAGTAACCGTGTATCGCTGTTTTACTACATTTTTCTCAGTTACATTAATAGGCGAACAACGTTGTCGGTTCGCAGCTAGTGTCAATTTTCGCGAGAAGTCGCAACGCAATCTCATTTCGTTTAACTGGCTTCATCATTTCCGTGACTAGAATGTACCGTGGCATATCGTTCGATTGTACGAGGTCAGAGGAAAGGGGTTTCTCTTTCTCCGTAGTGATATCCAATATGTATATACATTTGCTCTCGAAAGTTGTCAGCTCGTCGGCACCGACACGCGAACACACAATGTGTGTTATACATCCGAAAATATATCTATGTATAGACGATGCAGTGTCGACGCGGATATAGTTCGGCGTGGTATGTATTTGCGGTCGCTTCGCGGAGAAGAGCTTGCGGCGAGCGTTTTACGTTTCAATTACTCCGATAATAGTCGCCCGTCTCTGCGACACAGCGCGGCGGTGGTGCTCGCCGCGGTTTCCGAAGTCACTTCGTTTCTCGTTGATAAACAGACGACCACCGGACCGGCCGCGTCGCAGTGTATAACCTCGCGCGCGGTTCCTCGACCACCTTCTCACCCTTGTGTGCGCGCGTTGATGATACGCCCGGGTGGCCTCGGCCATCACGACGTTCCGTTGCGCTCCGCCGTTCGCTTTTACCCTAAGTGTCGTGATTACGCTCGTGACCGGAATCGAGGAAGCTTCCTCTTACCCCCTTTCTCTTTCCGGTTTGCCATCACACGTCGTATTGCCGAGTACAGAGTTCGGGTGGGCCATTGCCAGCGCCGCTTCGGCGGAATTCCAAACAGCATCGGATCTCTTTCGCGATGTCTGTTTACCGGGACGGAGGTGCAACAGCGGGAACCGTGGCGGAAAACTCGCGAACATTGAGACGTGCGAGTTCCGCTCCGAAATAGGAAAGTTTCCAATAGATGCTTTTAATGACTAGATTATTTTTTATATCGCGGAAAATATCTCTATTCGCGCAAATTGTTATAAATTATTCCGATAACCATTGCAATGAACTACTAAAATATACGGCTTTATATTTATTTTGTATTTATTTCTGTAGCAGTAATTATTTTTTAATTAAGCTTATTACGCACGAAACTCTGAAACGTGCAAAACTTCGAAAACGATGTTCCGCTTGCGCGCAATTCCGCAGTTCAATTCCGACAATCTCGTTTGCGTATTTTACATCCTCGGACGATGCAGGAGGAAATTCCGCGAACGGATAGATGAGCAAATTGCGTATTATCCGGATTCACGAAATTTATCGCTGGATATGATATAATCGCGTTTCTATCACGTGTCACAACTTATTAACACATCTAGCGCGAGCATGTGTTATATCTCCGCGATATGTAAACTTTCAACAGAAAACTTAATTTTCTCTGATTGAATTTCTCCTCGTGTTGAATATTGTGGCTAAATAAGATGTGGCGTAGAAATACAAAAATTAATCTGGACTTTTGTTTGTTTGATAGTTATTGTTTTCGCAACTGACATCGGGACAAAGTGCAGTTTTGGAAATGTGAATTCAATCGCTTGTCACACGATTCGTATAATCCTCGTTCATTTAAGAATTCATAGGAATCACATCTCCAGATGCTGTTTCTAAACAGAGACGTTCTCTTTTTTTTGTAACAAATTGAACATATTTCACAAGTGTAATATCTATTGATATGTAATACGACTGTTATTTTTTGGAACAAAACTCGCCAGCAATGTTTGTTTTTTTTTTTTTTTTGTTTATTCGCACGCGTCATAATAATGGTTTTAAATAAACAAAGACAGTAATTTGATGCCGTCAATGCTATTAGTCAATCGCGCCATGTTTGTAAATCAGTTAGTCTCTGATAAGTAACGGATAGGAAGAGAGAGAAAGAGACGGTCCCGGATCGGTTTTATCCCGGCAGAGACCTCGGCTGTCGCCGCGCATGAGACCGAAAAGGTCTCGGAGGTGCATTCCGTGCGCAATTGCCGGCATGCACCGTTACGGTGATCCGGTGCATTCCGGGAAGAGTACGCGGCTATAGATGACCAGATTGCAGGTTTCCCGGTGCAGGAAGTCGTGCGGGATGTTTAATTGCGTTTGTCACGACGCTACGTGGCGGCGTATCTATCTCGGATCCGCGCGAGGAGAGCGAGCGAATACGAGCCCAATAACAATGCCGGGATAAATTAACCAGTAGGCGGCACACAGCGCGGCTGACTGAGAGCGGCTATAAACCGATCCTGTAAGGAGAAGAAGATCGCCCCAGGTGGCCAGTTAACCGCTTAACCTTAAAAATGCATACATACGTCGCGCTCCGAAGCTTCTCCTTCATTCCCGCGCTCGCCGCGCAACTTTTGCCACCGTTCTCTTCTGATTTTCTCCTCCGTTTCGCGATTGCTTGCGCGTTACTTCGTTCGATCGCGCACGCGAGTTGCGTATACATATATATACTCTTTCTCACTCTTTCGTATATCGGACATATTCTTTAGATGTCTTTCAGACGCGCACTGTTCTCCGAGATTTATTTCCAGACAAGCGACGCGTTACCATGTCGATCTCATGGTAGATAAATGGGCGAAATTGCTTCTCGAAGCGGGTCGCTATTTGTATCTGTAGACCGCCGTGTCTGGGCTGCGGTGACGGATTCTTTCGATGCGCACGGAATATTCACCGCGCGCGAAGAGTGGTGAAGTCTGTTAGATATTACTTATAACGCATTTGTTCGATCAGGCGTTTGCAAAAAAAAAAAAAGAAAAAAAGACAGATATTCGCGTTATTAAAAAATTATTTTAAAGATGCAATTTTTATTCTATAAAGATGAAGAACTTTCGTAAATTTTATTTATTATCAAGTATATAAAAAAAAGAAGTTATAATAAAAGTTATAATAAAAAAATTTCATATAGCGTGAAAAAATAATTTCATCGAGCGAGCGAGCGACGCGGTGACATCAGACGCGCTGTCTCTCTATTGTGGCACAATAGAGAGACAGCGCGCGATATGTATAGTGCTCTTTCATTTCCGCGCCATAAGGGATAATAATCCGCGATAACGTCGTCGTATCAGAAGATTACATAGACTACCGTAGAAGAGATTCGCGGATAAACGATGCATTTAAAATGCATCTTTCCTACTCCCGGCGCGTTTGGGGATTTCTTTGCGTTACATCCCGCGTCGCGTCGCGTCGTCGTTTGCGAGAAGAAAAAGTCAACATCGTCCCGGGTAAACAGGGAAGAGGAGAACGCGCGACGTAAATTCTCAGCCTTGTCTCTGGGTATTATTCAGGCTTAGTGGATGCTACGGTCGCGACCGTGGAGGAAGCTTGCGTCTGCGAGCGCAAGCAAACCGGTCCTAATCCGTTTAACATAAATACCACGTGGTTTAATTAAATCGCGCACCGCAAGGTAATCGTCCATGGCGTTGTCGGCGCGGGAACACACGGCGGATTTTTTTTTCTTTCTTTCCTCAGGGATCGAGATTACCGTATTACGCGACGGATCGATGCGCGTACGCGATGGTTGCGCGGAAAATGGAGGCCAGCAGGTTAGCGGGAGAGAAGTTATGCGTTAACTTCGTTTTTGCAGCGAATAAATTCGGTGCACCTTGCACGCTTCGATTCATTATCCTCGTTTATTATCCATCATACTCCCGGAACACGATACTGTGTATTAACTACTTTCTGTAAGAATCGATAAGGACTCGTTAATTTCTCATGAGATACGCGAAGCCGCACGCCAGTTTATGCGCGCTCCGCTCGCATTAGCATATTAATGTATCTTTTCAAAGGCTTTTCCTTTCCGGCACAACACTAGAATTTTGTGGAAAGAGTTTCTGTAGTTTTTTTTCTTTTTTTTTTTTTTTAATGATTTAAAGAGAGTTACAACAGAACATACGATACAAAATGAATATCGCGTGTAGTTCGTGCGATAAAACTTTGATAAAGAGAATAATTTCATATCATCGATGTGATATGAAAATCGCGGCATATTAAAGTTCCATGCAATTTGAATCTTTTTGCTTGGGAACACATTTTCGGAAATATAATTCTCTTCCGGCAGAATCAATGTTGCAAATAAATCTTCTTGATTTCTCTATTTATGCAGCTTCTATTTCTACGTCGAGTATTTCGCGAGAACAATGAAATAATCTATGCGGGCTGCATTCACAGAATGTTAACGCGATAATTTTCGTCATCTCTCTCTCTCTCTCTCTCTCTCTTTCTTTCTCTTTCTCTTTCACTCACTTTGCGACGGTTCTCGATGTAAGACGCGACACTGCAGCGACGACGAAGACGCGCTTAAAATAGTGAAAGGGAGATGAATTTCCCTACTCAGGCTAATCTCGTAGAAGAGGCAGTCCTTTGTAAATACTTCGGAGGCTTTGTCTGAAGTTACCGCGGGAACGAAATTCTCGGTCGACTAACGCAACGACACAAGCTCGTTTCACTCGCACGATTAGAATCTCGTGCTGCGCGTTTTTCCAAAATACAGCGTCATTATGTACATGTATATATGAGCGCGCGTTATTCTCTTTTCTTTCCCAGCAGAACCGAAGAAACGAGAAATTGACGATCTCTATGGCGACCCTTGCCGCGTCCTGAATATCTTATGCACGAGTCCCCATTAGCGGCAGAAACGTCGCGAGAATAAATGGCAGCCGCTTTTAAGGAGCTCTACATTCTATAGAATGGGAAGAGATATTCTATGAAAGAGAAACGCGGCACACCTACAAAAATGTATCCACGCGAAAGCGGATTCGCGCTACGATCGCAATAAATTATTAATCGAGGATCTCCGCGAAGCTTGTAATCAGTGTTCCGGCTGAAACTACAACGAATCTTTCGTTATTTCAAGACGCGTTCGCGCAAAAATTGAATTCCTCTCGCCAAAGTTACAAGTATATTTCATTATAGAGCATAAACAATAAGAATATAAAATGAGATGAAAATTTGAAAAAAAAGACGGGGGGCTGAGGAATGTCAAGGCGAACTTTTTTAACTTAAAAAGCTATAAGAGAGTTTTAGTACAATGTTCTATGTATATTTTTAAATGTTTACAATTTTTTATGTACTTGGATTAATTAATTTCTTTGATACTTAATCACATTTATACTAATTGTATATCTGTGTCTGTTTTTGATTGCAGGTAGACACGCCCGATAGTGTTTTGCAGAGCGGTTTAGGTCTCGGACCCGACATGGGGCATACGATTCTTCGTTCGATGGTGGACCCTCGAGATTACGATCGACTGAGATACTTACAAATGAATGGCGGTCAGCCAAACAGTTTTGAGGAAACCATACACAGGGTAAATTACACTTGTTGTTCGCATCTCGAATATTTTTTATTTTATTTCTAGCGCTGTGCAGTATACTCTATTACAAGAAAATAACGCTTAAAACCGTCTAATGTTTGAGAAAATAATTTCCGAGTTTTAATTTTTGCATAATTTTGCTTTGTACTACGCGCTTGCACACATTTTCCTTTTTATAATATCACTTCTCGCGAGTGAAAGCCATTTGCTCTTGTATAATCTATCGTTGATCCTTGAATTCTATCGGAATTCCCGGAGTCACTCGCGGGGAGAAAGTCGCTTCAGCGGCGATAAAACCTTTTTAAACGAAACTTAAGAACGCTTCCATCCCCTTGCATTTTTCAGCTGAAAGTTCAAGAGGCGCTGCGAAAGAAAGAGCGATTCCACAAAGAGCACGAGGAGGTGAGTGCACCTTAAAAATCCACATCTTTCTTCTAAACCCCTCCGATTCTTATAACGTGATTTTTATCTCGTTCGGGTTTTTAATTAACGAACTTACTTGTAAAGAATCTCGCAGGTTAAGGCTATGCCGCAAATCGCCAGCGGCTCTCCGCCGCGCGTTTGCGATTAAATCCTCTCGATCTCCCGCGGCAAATGGATTGCCCTTATCCTTTCCCGTATCCCCTTTAAATTGCGTAATGGCGCTTCCGTAAGGGATATATATCTCGGGACGACGCCGCCGCTACCGCACGCGTTTCGCTCACGAGCGCGCGCTCACGTCCCCCGCGTTTTGCGCTCTCGCACACTCGCACGAGCAGAGCGACAATTTTCGTTATCGCGCGCGCCGATCGTTGATAAGGATACGAAGCGCGCGTACGCGCTCGGTATCGCGATTAAGCCTCCGCAAGCCGCTCGCGCGCGTTTCGCCTCGTTTATTTTCTTCCCGCGATTTCTCCGTGCATTGCCCGAGATCATCGGGGCGACCCTCTTCTTTCCCTCTCATCGTTCGACTGATATTGGCCCTGGGAGCCCCGGTGGTCTTATCCGATACAATCCTCCGCCCGCTCTCGCATCCGGAATTCTCGCAGGACGAAATTTGCATGTACGCGCTATTACCACAAGCCCATCTCTCTCTTTCTCTACACTCTCTCTCTTCTTGCAAAACCCCTTCGCTCTACGCGCTCCCCCGTTCCCCGCTTCGTCTCGTTTGGCGTACGTGCGAGCGTGTCCGTTTATTCCCCGCGCTCTCTTCGGACTGTCTTTCGCCAACTCAATACCTCTTATTATGCAAAGCAGCTCAGATCAGCGTGATATCATCATAATCGTCAATGCGTACCGCGACATTACGTCGTGAATTTCTTATGCGCGATCCCGCGATACTCGCGCCGGACTTTCTCGTGCTTTTCTTATTTTCCGCCGTGATTTCGTATCGTACGCCTTCTTCTTGTCTAGTGCGTGCGATCGCGAATTGTTAAGTACAGACATAAATCTCATAATCAGAACAAGGCAAAATCCTGTGAGCTTACTATGGCTTGATTGAATAATTTCGCGATAAAATTCATCAGCTTATAGAATTACCGAGAGGAAGTTTTATGAAAATTTTAATAAACACAACTTCTTTTATTATTTCGTTCATCCAGACATGGCCGTCGTTTAAAATTAGTTTTAGCAAATGAAATAATTTTACAATATCTCGTTGATTTTTTTTTTTTTTTTTCATGTTGATAATCCTCCGATAAAAAACTTATCGTCGTTAATTTATCTCAGTTAATAAAGAAATAAAGAATAGAGAGACGGCGATAGAAAGAGGGAAAAGGGCTGGGACTGACTAAATTAACTACTTGAAAGAGGCACTCGGGATAATGTCGCTCACGCGGCTTTATTAAAAAATTAACTCCTTCAGAAACTTGGCCGAACGTGCCGTACAAAAGTCGTCGAAGTCTTCCCCTCTATCTCCCTGCTCTTATCCTCAATGAACGCCATTATTTGCTGACAAAGTTCTTTTGCAGCAATTTCGCAATTTTCTGATAAAAAAAAAAAAAGAAAGTTAACTTTTTCGAGAGTTACGCGAACGTTTTAATTTTGCGAATATAATGCCCCTTCCCCCCGGAGGATAAAGAAAGAGGAAAAAAAAAAGAACGTGTCGTGAATAAAAAAGTTGCGCACGAAGAGGTGTCGTCTAATAAAAGTATCGTTAAAAGCGACTTTAGAAATTAAGCAAAAAATTAAGTAGAAAATTACACAGCGCGCGGTGTGTATAGTCCGCAAATTCCGCAGATATCCGGATAATGAGAGAAAAGTGGCGGTTTCAACGTTGAAAACGGGACCGTTTCAATGCGATCGTGCATACCGCGCGGTTCATGCATAAGTGGCCGACGTGTATAATGCGCTGCTTCACGCGAGGCGGAGGAAAGCGACGTATTACACACGCTTCGCACGTAACAACGCCCGAGACTTACGGGCGCGGCTTAGCTCGTTACGTATGTCGCGTATTCCCGTTGAGAATTCCCCGGTTTGCCCCGCACCGCTTTGCCAAAAACTATCCATTAGCGGAAGAAGAGACCGGCGCGTACAAGAGCTCGAGCTCGAAACGTCGTTAGGCGCGAAGCGAGCGCGGCCGCGAGCCGAGAATTTTTAATTACGCGAACACGAGCTACGCGGAATTCTGCGGAAGTTTTAGAGGAAGGGAGACGTGCGAGAGAAACGGTTGTTGAAATTGCCGAAAACTGGTGGCATTACGGGGCCCGCGCGTAAGGGTGCTTGACGTAGTAGCGTGGCGGAAGAACCGGGCGGACGAGAAAAGGGCGGAGGTACCGAAAGGGAGACATAGGAAGAAATAAAGCGGCCATGTTTCTTTGAGGCTGCGCGAGCAATATGGAAATAAAGGTCGGTATCCGTGTAAAAGTTTTAGTGTCACCTCTATCTCCGCGGGTTTATTGCTCCCCGGAGGATCTCTTCTTTCCTTCTCTTCCTGGTTCTCTTCGCTGTGTGTCTCGCGTGTTGCTCTTCCCGTTCTCTTTGTTCCTCCCTTTGCGCGTTCTCGTTTTTTCTTCCTTACTTCGGCTTTTACTTCGGTTCGGTAGGGACCCGACACGGCCGCAGGCGGTCACCCTCGTCTCCGTCCCTTCCTCTTCTTCTTCCGTCCCGACCGCTAGTGTCCCGATCTTTTTTTTCTCGTCCAGGAAACAACCTTCGGCCGAGTCGTCCCTCATCAGGACGTTATTTTTTCAACGTCCTGACCGATAATCGCTTTTCGTTTTGTTTCACTGATTATCAGGAGATCTGCGGTCTTCGGGCGCAGAAAAATTGCGATATACGTTTGTATATACATGGTGTTTCCTTCTTCGTTCTCCATTCTTACACTCATTCGTCTTCGTTCCTTCTTTCTTTGTCGGTTTCTCAAAAACGTCGATGGTGGTCCAGCGGCCGGATAACGGCGATTACCCGTAAAAGAACCCGCGCGCATGTAAGTGTTCCCGGTAATACCATTTAGATTACACGCGATTGCCGCACTACCGGTGGCGGGGGCATCTCTCGGCATGAAATTCAGTCCTTGGGCGCGCCATTACTTCAATTAGCTACTTATGTAGAAATGCAATTTGCGTAGAGGTGGCACGTAGACGATGGCGCACAAAGTTTAATGAGATTCTGACATATTTCAATAATATATATGTGTGTATATATATATATATATATATATATATATATATACACAATATATGTATATATATATGTGTGTACATATATGTATAGATTTAATAGTTGTACACGGAGCTTCCGGAATTCGGCTTAATCGCCGCATTTAAAGTTTATAAAACTCGTTTCTAACAAGATGTAAAAGTTGAGTCACGTGTAACTATCCGCGAGATGAGAAGAGCTCAGTTTTGATCACTAATAAGTTTTCTTACACGTTATTTATATAAATCGTTGCATCTTCTCTTACGTATCTTCATTTACTTTACTTTTATAAAAGATCTATCACGTGTAAGTATGACGCGCATCTTTAACAACAGAAAGAAGATCAATGTAATTTTAAAATTAATTTTTTTTCGAAAGAAATATCGTTAAATGCTGCAATTTGTGCGCGATTCGATATAATTTCGAAATCAATGACTCAGCAGCGTAACGAGTGATCGATTTGAATTCTCATCTCTCCGCGATAATCGCAAGAACCGCGCTGCATGCCTTGCGCAATCGATGAAAGCAATTCCGTGGGTATGCAAACATCGAGCGAGAGGGAAGCGAACGCGATTAATAGCATTTAATCACAATGCCAGATAAACATTTATCGACGACCTCGTCATTGTGCTTGTTTCAGATACTGAGGGATATCCGGCAGGGTTTAATGCAGCTAGGAGTAGACAGACGGGGTCAGCTCCCTGAGGGTAAGTACATCAAGGACCCAACTTCCAGCTAGTTGTCGCCTTGTCTCTCAGCGCGAACTGTAACCCCGGCTCTTTGCGAGAATCACTTCCGCCCTGCGCGCACGTGTAAGAGAAGACGTATATATGTGTGCACACACGTGGTGATACTTGTACGTGTGCATGCACATTGAACGAAACGTGCCCGACGCCGATATATATGAAAGAATCGACCTCTGAGTGCTTGACACCTCGTACGTAATCCTCCCCGCTCATTCTCGCGAGACTCATTTCGAGCATTCGTTTCCTGATGGCTCCCCTCGTAGTCTTTTTCAGGAAATCTCGCTCCCCGTAGCCTCGGCAGCTTTCCGCGATAAAACGGGAGCGCAAATCAGAGTGAGACCCGCGTCTTTCGAAGAGACGCGGAAGAAAGAAAGAGAGAGAAAGAAAAAAGAAGGTCTTGGTGTAATAAAGCCTGCTCCCTTGGCATTTAATGTGGAAAACTAGTGAGATTTTTCTAAACTTTTTGAATTTGTGTAATCAGAGAAAAAAATATTTAAATCGCGACGGGAATAATTAATGACAAGAAATAATAATTACACGCCAAGATTTAATGTTACATCGTACATTCCGGCATGAATGGAGCACGCTCTATGCTCTTTATTGTCGATTTATCACCACTATGGTGGTTTTATTTTCTATTCAGCATACACGCACACACACAAAGACCCGCTGCGGCGCCGTGAAGCCCTTCGTGTACGCAAACTAATCTTGTTATTGTTAGTGCTCGCTACCTTCATTTCCCAAACCCTCTTCTGCTGCGTTCGCCTTTCTTCGCGCAATCGTATGCACGCTTGTAATTCCCAGGTTTTCGCACGAGGAGAGAAATCTTTTAAAATGTTTCACAATTCGTCGTTATTAAATCCAACTTAGTCCGGAATTTACAACAAATGATATATTTTCAATTTTTTCGCGAGATGGTAGTAACTTGTTTTTGAAAACACTAAATATATCGTTATTACGACATGATACGGGGTATCGATTATCGATTAATAAATTTTTTCCATTCTCTCGATTCTCAACCGAGCGAATGCGGAAACCAATTGTTTTGGGATTATTAATTCCTATGAGTTTGAACAGTAAAAAAAAAAAAAAAAAACGGAACGAATTATTGATCCGTAGATGACACGTACATGTACGACGAAGACGCGCGATGCGGAGGCGCAGGTCCCGGACCGGGCGGTCAACATTGGTACGACGAACCCCCTTACGAATCCGATCCCGAAGACTTTCTCATGGGAGCCAGCGGCGGTCCGGTCCCTACCGCGACTATTCAAAATGGAAGGTAATTTAAAATAAATGTAAAATCTCAAGTATCATTGCAGGTAAAAATTCGATCTTCAAACTTTGTTAACTTACAATAAATATAAGAATAATTAAAGATCTTAATTAACTGGCACGATCAAACGCGCCAGAGTGTGCTTTACATTGAACATGAGGCCGGAAACTCGAGGGGAGGGTGTGATCTCCCTTCGAACAGCTGGCGATATCAGCCTGCCGCGCGATCGTTCGAGGAAAAGCGCCACGTCGACGATGCGAGGTCTCATCGTTCCTCAGGGTCACAATAATCCGCCAACGATTATACCCCTCACCCACTCGAGAGCATCCCGTGAGAGCGGAGATTATGCGAGTAGCGACGTGCAGGTAAGTCCACAACGTTCGACGATCTCCCGGGCGCAAGCATCACAAGCGCGTGCCATTCTGTTGTCTCAAGCAAAGTCTCTTTGCCCCCGACACCGCCAAGTTATATCGTTTCACGCGCGCTTCGGTGTTAGCGATGTAAGCGGCGAAACGTTTATATGTTTTGAGTTAACTCTCGTGAAAAGTAAGCAGCTAAATCGCGCAATGTAATTTCATATTGTTTGAAAAATAATCGAGCTCTGGCAAGAATCTCTTTGCACAGTATGTTTGATAATTAATTCGTTGCGGAATAAAGAAACAACACGTGCTATTTCCGCACCACAATTTCGTCGCTCGAGATTACCGAATTATCGCGTGCCCCAAATAAGTGTCATGAACCTCGTTAAGTCCGTGGGTAATGTTATTGCGCCGAAGCGTAATGTCGAGGGACCGAATAGTCAGTCAGATAAATCCCGTTATAGATCGTAGCCGTCACACCGCGACGGAATTACATTAGTCGCTACTGCGTTGCGATAAGTAGCACGCAGAGTCCGGATTTGGTTCAGCAACCCTCGGTTCGATCTCCTTTTGCGGAGAGATCCCACGGGGAACGGGGGGATGTGCGGGAGGAAGGAGACGCCTATATACGTTCTCGCGGGCGTACGTCACGGCGTGATTTATTTAATTTTGGGGCTGCAGAGTGTGAGCTCGAGACTGTCGACTGTGTCGGTGGACACGAGTAGGAGCGACCAGCCTACGCTGGGTGGTCGCCAACCCGACCGGCCGGAGCACCACCCGCACCACGAGCACCATCACAACCATCGCCATCACCACGAACATCACCACTCGGTCTCGCCGCGTCCCAATCAGCGTCACCCTGCTACTAGCACGACCGTTACCGCCAACACCGTCGACGCAACGTCACCGCAAAGCAACGCGCAACGTCGCCCGGTTCCCAGATATGTTCGTATGAAACTATGCCGAGAGAGAATCTAATGGCTGAAACTAAACGTAGATCCTTTGTACGCTCTATGTCCAACGCTCCTGTCCAACCTCCCGCAAGGCAACACACCAGAGACCAGTTTCCATAAACTACTAACCCACTTTCTGCGCACTTGTGTGTTTCACGCGTGACGTACACGCTCGGTCCATTATGTATGCCGAGCGCGCGGAGAAAACGTCTTTGAGTTAGGAAACGGGAGATCCCGCCAGATTAGATTGCACATATATACGGCCCGGCGCTCGTGAATATGAATTTTTCGTTCGCGTTATACGCGCGCATGCCGCTGAGTGAACTATGTTACTGTGAATATCCGCAGTTATGTTGAGAGAGAAAGAGAGAAGGAGAAAGATCGTGCTTTTCTTCCTCGGTCGGTTTTCCGGCGTATTGGCTTAGCGAATTTACGCACCGAGAGAGCGTATTCGATTCATCTCGTCGAGCGGGCGCTATGAGATCCCGCGGATTGTTTGCGAGGAATCAGACGCGACGGCGCGGTTGCGTTGAAATCACGTCGAATTTACGTCAGTCAGTCAGTCACTTCCGCTGCTGCCGTCGGGCAAACATTCTTCGTCGATTTTACAAACTTAATAACACGATCTGGTACCATTTTCGCGGTGGATCGTTGTTTGCCGGCGTTTTATTTGAATTGTCGGGAAAATCGCGCGTCTCTCCCGTATAATTTTCTCGTCGAAAATTTCTCCGACGAAAGATCGAATCTAAAGTGTATATCTCTCTCTGTCTTCGGCGGATAAAGTGCTTCTGTGTAAAATTGGTGCGAGACATGCACGTCTCGATTTTCGCGTATCTCGGTTTTCACGAATCAAGATAGGTCGCGGAAGCGTGTAACGTTGTAATAATAGAGTGACATTCAGGCGCAAAAACTCTCGAGAAGCTCGTAAATCTGATCAAAGCTCCAGAATAAAGTGCCTCATTTCCTGCTCTGACGCCTACACAGCACTGACAGCCTCTATAAGTATATGTATATGTATAAATAATACTCACACACTGACACGCCAATGTTAAGTATATCACTAACTCATCTATAAACCGGGCGTAGCCCGTATATATATATATATATATATATCCGCTATATACTTATGTACTTTTCATGAAACACGCAACTCCCCTTTTATATATTGTATTTAATATCGACTGTAAACGTGGCTAACGTGATACTTCAATCCTTGACATGTGTATATTTGCTAACTAACTATATTTGGTTATCTCTACGCGAAAGTTATCTCGAAAGACACGAATGTGTCGGGAGAGCAACAATTAATTAAGCGCTACTGGCTTGAAATTACCGCGGTTTTGAAACTTGACGTTGACAAGTGGAACAATTTTTTTTTTACCTTTTTTTTAAATAAGTTTTTTATTTTTTAATGAATATCTAAATAAAAAAATATTCTTTCGAGATTGCTCTCG
>QVOB01024182.1:0-61099 GCA_014839585.1 Pseudomyrmex concolor
TCTCTCTCTCTCTCTCTCTCTCATCAAAATTAACATTTTTTAAATCTAAACCTCTCCCGGCGCACACTGTACTGTAAATTTATTTATTTTTTTTTTGGTTATGATAAACATTTAATTTGTTGATAGGCGATCCCTTCAACGGGACACACACCTGTGTGGGCGGAAAGCCCTTCCCTATCCATCTCCCCTTGTATCCCCGAGAAGATCGCCGTCGTATGCTCAACTCGACAGACGGCTCAGCCAGCGTTCGAGAGCATGCAGAGTGTATTTTAAATGTTATTCCGCGACAAAAAATTCGTAAAATTTTCATATTACCTCTTCTTTCAGCGGCGCGCGCTTAGGGTTTTATTTTCTTCATAATAACAAATACTCTCTTTAAACGAATATATATTACTTAACGTATGATTTAGATTATAATTTTTCTTTTTTTTCTTGTACATATAACGCTACTAAATAGATTATTCCTACCTACATTATTATTTTTTCCATATAAGTCTGTTTTATATAATTTGCATTATTTTCTTTCTCTCTCTCTCTCTCTCTCTCTCTCTCTCTCACTCACTCTATCTCTTTCTCTCGCTTTCTCTCATTCGCATGATATAGTAATATTAATATATTGGTACATAAGAATACAATTACGATATTATTAATTTATGTCTATAGTAATATTTTAACTATCAATTATCATAATTAAGTTAAATATAGACAACATATATATATATGTATGTATATTTATATATGTATATATATATATATATGGTTTTTGTACGATTTCACTCACCCAGCACGGGCAGCAGCGAAGGAGAGTGGTAATATATAGGTGTCGAACGGGCGTCCGGAGGTTATTACGAGATACGCAATAAAAGTTTCTCGATAGTTTTTTTGTTTTTCTGAACGGTTTTCATTCCTCCCGGCCGCGATTTTTCTCTCTTTCTCGACCAAGTACGAAAAAACACATGTAATTTATGAGTCTATTTGAGCCAGGCCGAGCAGCAGTGAAAAAAGCACCAGCACGTCGCATAGTCTCTCTTTTCTCTCGACGATCACGTAGCGTAAAAGATCGAAAGAGAAGGAACGCGTGCGCGAGCGACTCGAGCGTCGCAATGTAATAGGGGATTCCCTCCCCGGTCTTGAAGAAAATGAAAAATCAACCATGATCAAATGAACAAAAGCTCGACGGGACGCGTTTGTCAAGCTCCATTCCTTTTAAGTTCTCTCAGTTTCTAATCGCACGAGCGCGCGCGCGAAAGAGCTTAAAAATTATCTAATGGTATCGTCGTTCCGCTTAATTACATTTCGTTATAAATTACGCGACGGGGACGAGCGTGATCGTCTGAGCGCCGCCGCCGTCGTCGTCGTCTCGTTGAAGGGAATCACTTACATAACCATCGACCGATGTGATCGTCCGTAACAGTCACTACAACCCCTCGACGAATTTAGAGAGTTGGTCCTGCGGCGTCATCGGTGTTACCTCGTTGGCGTCAGCGCCGCCGTTCGTGGGCGCCGGCGCCGGCGAGGGATGGTGGGGCATGGTGGCGGGATGTCCGGTAGGCGCACCAGCACCTCCGCTCAGCTGCGAGAGCATCATCTCGCTAGGACCGCCGCCGAGCTCGTGTGCTGGTGAGTGCGTGGGCGTGCCGTGTGGCGGATGATGATGTGGCGACGGCACGGGACCCGACCGCGGCGACGGTACCGGCTGATTGCGGGGCGAGGGAACTGGTCGTGGCGAGGGATTGGGCTGCGGGGAACGAATTGGCGGCGGCGAACGCACCGATTGCATCAGTTGTTGCTGCACTGAGATCCCAGGTGGGCCCATGACGCCTTGCGGCGACGGTACCGGCGGCGGAGTAGGTTTCAGTCCCGGTTGACCGTATCCCTGCTCGTTGAAACCACCGTAACCTGGGAATTTTTGCAATCGTTGGTGTCGATTCAACGTGCCCCTTAATATTGCCTCTTCGTTGGAAAATATATAAGGAGATGTGTATGGCATGTATCGGTTACCCAGAAGCGACGGCCGTATAGGTCGCTGTTGCCCATACGGCGGCGCAGGCGGTTGCGTGAACTGTTGTTGCGGCTGCTGCTGCAGCGGCTGCGGCTGTTGTTGTTGTTGCTGCTGCTGCTGCTGCTGCTGAGCCGCGGCCGCCGCCGCTGCCGCCTGCTGCTGCCGTTGTTGTTGCATTTGTACGAGCATCTGCTGCTTATACTGCCATTGCTGCTGTATCGCTCCAGGTTGCTGCTGCTGTGCTTGTTGAGTTAGCATCGCCTGTATTTGAAGTCTACCCTGCTGTTGTTGCTGTTGCTGCGCCTGTTGCTGCTGTTGTTGAGGCTGCTGCTGTTGAGACATCATATGCAAACCAGCTTGTTGTTGTTGTTGTTGTTGCTGTTGGGGTTGCGTAGAACCTAATGGTCCGCCGACTCCTCCACCATGCTGACCAGGTTGTTGCTGAAGGGCAAGCGCCTTTTTATTAAACAGATATAATAGATCAAATCTGCGTAGAGTGTAAGAACCGCGAAACATTAACCGAGTTTTCAATCAAACGCAACCGTTAATAGATTTTCTAATGAATAATACTAAGCCAAAAAAAAACTTATGACAGCAAACAAAAAAAAACAAAAAAAAAAACAAACAAAACAAAAAAAACGGTTGCAATCTGCTGAATACGGTTAGGTATTTTGTTTCTAAATACACATAGCTTACCCGCTGTTTGATGAATGCAGCCATCAAAGGCGGGTTGCTCTTGAGTATTTGAAGTATTTGGTTCTGCTGCTCGTTCGAATGAGGACTTCGAAGAGTTTGCATTAGTTGTTGAAGAGCATGCTTTTGTGCATTGCTTTGTTGTGAACCGACCTGTGCTACTGGACCAATTACACCTGGCTGTCGTGGCATTTGCGTACCCATTCCCATACCCGGTTGAGCTTGATGTTGTTGTTGTTGTTGTTGTTGTTGTTGCATCAACTGTTGTGGCGTCTGCTGCCGCGCAAGATTAGGATTTTGCATCACAGCGTTGGGTTGGTACCTGCTACAAAAAATATAAGAAAACCATGCATGGATATTACGGTTACATCTTGTAATGTAAACATCGTTATGAACGACACAAATTCTGTAGTGGTCAAAACAATAGTGAATTTGCTCATGATGAATTTTTTTTAAACCAAACAAAACGACAACAGGAATTAATACTTACTTTGTAGGTAAGTGTTATCTACAAAGTAAGAATTAATACTTACCTTGTAGGTAAGTGTTACCTACAAGGTAATCACCTACCTCCATTGATCCATGGGTATGAGATGCGTGCCACCCGGATTTGGCATTTGAACTGGCAGTGGACGTTGCATCTGCGGTGGCGGCATCACGCCGCTCGTTTGACCGCTTACGCCAACGCCTACGCCTACTCCGGCACCCGGTGTTACTTTGCCATAACCGACATGTGGTGCCTGCTGTCTGGCAGCCTCCTCCTGTACTTGTTTTACCACTTGTAATACATGAGCGGGAGGAGTTTGAGTGCCTGGTTTGAGACCGATACCAGGTGGATGAGGAGAAGGAAGATTCGAACTGCTGACGCCGGGTTTCATGGCGACTCCTGTCGTCATGGCAACATTCGACGTCTGCTGACCGGTTTGCATCGCTCCTACAGGTCCGCCGGTCGTCGGTCTTGTGTTCATCACAGCCATTCGTCTCCTATACGAATGAAAAATACAATAATTAGTCAACAAAAACTTCCAATAAAGAGCTTTAAGATATATTTCATTGTAACATTCGAGCAAGGAAATATACGTGCAGACGTTTAACAGTTCTACTGACCTAAGCAACTGCGCCTGCTGCAAACGCTGCTGCAATTGTTGTTGTTTTATTTTGTGTTTTATGTTGGAGCAGAATGGGACGGGACATTTTGTTTCCTGGCAGTGTTTCGCATGATAACAGCACAACGCAATCAGTTGTTTGCAGATAGGACAGCCACCATTTGTTTTCCTCTTGCAATTCTTTGTGTGCATGACCACTCGTTTCATTCTTTGACAGCTGGGCAAACGGCAATTAGCGTCTCTACATTGGCAGCCGTGCACCAATGACTGAATGCACCTTTGTATCGACAATTTTCGCGCTTCCTGTATTGTGAAAAAAGAGAAAATAATATTATACATATATATATGTTTTGCATGTACAAATCTATATCTATTTATTTAAGCTTTTTACTTATTTTAATAACTGAATAATTTTTTAAAAAGTAAACTCGTCAATTACCTGTGGATTCGTTTGTTTGGTGTCATTTGGCGATGACCCATCATCCAAATCAAAGCCAAGTTTCTCCATTGGGTGTGGATGACCATCTTTATCTTTACAACTTACACATAAATCGAAATCCTGTAACAAAGAGCAACATTAAAGCATTGCTGTGATAACATTTTTTCTGAAAAATAAATAAATTTAATACGTACATCACAAACTGTACAATGATATCTGGTTTCTACATGACTCTTGCAATTATTGCAAGTGTAAACAAATTTGTCTTGGCCTTGGTTATGTAGCTCATAAAGCATTGACATGGAGCTAAATTTTGCTCTTCTCAGTGATGAAAACTCGTAATGCCTTTCTCTCGCCAGTGTGAGAAAGGCGTCTCGACCGTCCATCAGATCGCAATTGATAACAGGATCAGGATCTTGGATTGGCTGGAGATAAGATAAGATAATATCAAACGGTTGCATGTAAAACAAACCATAAAAATCTAGAAAATGGTACTTAAGATAAAAACTCACGGCTAAACTGGCCGCACTTTGAGCACTGTGCAACCTAATGACGAAAAATACTTCTTTGTGCTTTTCCATGGTAGTAAAGATTTTCGCGGAAAGATCATTGCCGGTCTGAGGGGTATTCGACTTTTTGCTGTTCTTTCTTTGATTTGCTTTAGATTTATTGGATTTCTTTGCCTTTTTCTGGCCCTTCTTCTTACCGTCTGGAGTTTCCGAATCTTCGGTTAACGAAAATATCTGAAGTGACATAAAAAATATAAACACATGTAAAAGACAAAAAACCTATTATTGTGCAAATATTGTGTATCGTTATTTTCCACAACTCACATTTGCAGCCGCTGCGGCGGCCTCTGCCGCTTCAGCTTGCTTGCGCTTCTCCTCTTCCTCTTGATCTAATTCTTTGATACTTTCTTCCAACACGTTCGGCCAAAAGTCACCTTCAAAGTACGGCAAATCCGCCGCGGACGTAAGCCTGTCCTCCATGGCTTGTTTTAGAATGTCCTGCGCACAAAACATTTTACTCGCATGTTTTCTCTTTCAAACATGTGAATAAATAAATAAATACATTTTTAACGGAGAGATGTCGTCTACAATTCCTATGTTCGCTGTCAAACATGTAACAACAACATTAGCTTTAGTAGACGTTTATCTAAGTCTCGTTTGACTCCGATACGATATTACGACACGTACTGGAAACACAGGAGACTACACTGTGGGAAGTGTTTCATGTAAATACATATTCTCACTAACCTTATAGTCGAGCACGATCCTCTCGACCATTCCTTTATCCAACATTTTCTTGTACCACTCCTGTAATCTCTTAGGCTTTGGTATTTTTTGTTCTGCGGGGTGGCAGTGGAAGATATAATCGTCCCCTTCGGAAGGAGGACACGCCCAAATGTGAGCCATAGTATATCTATAAATAAAAACACATAGATGTGAAATCAACGCGTTATAAAAAAGTATTTTGTTTCTTTTGTCGCTCAATTAACAACTGAACTTACCCAAGTTGCTTCGCATAGTCGAGATATCCAAGAAGAATCTCGTGATATACAGCCGTTCGAAACTGTCTAGGCCGAAAGAAGTGAACCGAATCCAAATACGCGATGTAAACACGTCTGGTGTTCGGCGGCGTGCATTCGCTCCCGTATTCTTGCACGTGCATGCCGAAAAAACAGACATCGGTGCCGTCGACCTCTTCAAATGCAAACAGCGCTTTCGCGCGGTAAGGAAATTCGCCCGGCATATCGCCATTCTCGACAAATCTACTTCTCATACCGGGCTTGACCTCGACCACCTTGTCGCTGGACGCGACAACTCTGATTGCGACTTCACCCGCACCGGCTTCTTTCTTCTTCAGGAAATTGTTCACGCGCGTCTCGATGTACGTGCCGAGTTTCGTTACGGGCAATCGTTTAGCGTTGAACTTATTCTCTTTGCGTTTCTGTCCCTTTTTCTTCAAGCAATTATCACAGGTAAATCTATATTAAGAGATCAAACATTTGAGTAATGCAAAATACCTATTTCTGTCCTTAGTTTTGTCATCTTTTGGTTTAAATAAGAAAAACTTATAGTTGTATTATTAATATTTACCCTAATGGCCAGATTGCTTCTAAGTGAAGTACACAAATTTGATGTACTCTCCTACCGCAATCCGTGCAAGTAACAAAAGGTTCCAATTCTAAATGGTCATTCTTCATCTCCTGGAACTGTTCCTTCTTGATGGTACTGAAGAAAAAATGTCACATATAACAAACTACGTACGTTAAAACGTAACATCAGTAATCACAAATTTAATCATCCCGTATACTCACGTTTGCGGCTGCGTCGGGTCGTCTCCTAACGTAACTGTGTCTCCAGGAATGTCGTTGAAACATTTCTGACAGAAGGTGTATCTATCGGAAGCAAGACCATATCCCTTTAGAAGACTGCTATTATGTCATCCGCGACGTGCATTTTTTTTTTATATATACGTGAATTCGTTGAACGACGATGAATTTACTCGATCCAAGTTTCGAGTATCGTCGATTTTTGACAAGTGTTTGTGTTTTATATACATAAGTTCGATTGTTCATAATTACACATGCATCCAATCACCAATTGTATTTTTTTGTTTTTGTTTTTTTTTTCATATCCGATTTTGGATTTTGTTTCAAAGTGTCGTGCGAAGACATCGTTTGTTTGTTTTTTTTTTAGATTAGCATTTTCCAAGTATCAAGTTTTTCGCAGTAGTAGTAGTAGTAGTAGAAGAGTCGGAAAGAAGTAAGAGCGCAGGCAACACAACAAGAAAAAAACAGCAAACAAGGATTTGTGTGCGCAACCCATGGACGAAGATAACATACAAAGAAGAGAACAGTGCCAATGTTAGATAAATAAATAAATTATAATGTAAAAACTTAATCTTACAACGAATTATGCGATAAATTTAGTGAGTTTTTCGTGCAAAAGAAAGTTTGCACGTATATAAATCTCGTGTATATATTTTTTTTAGAGAAATAATGTAGCTCAGAGGACTGACCTGCTTTTGCATTGTTGCCAAAAGCAAGTTAATTAATCTGCCGTATTTAATCTAGCGTATTCAACCAAAAGACGCTTGAATGAAAAAAAGCGACTGTTCAAAATTGAACACGCGGGAATCACACAATTTCAAACTACTCAAAAATTAAAAGACTAAACTACTCAAAATGTGTTTGCAATTGGTTTAAATTCGTCCTCCACCTTAAAAATCTCTCGACTTTTTATATCAAAATTACTGACCTGTTTTGATAAGAATAATACTTTGCGTCTCTCGGTATCGTGCAAAGCTGCTTGCCGTAGCAACAGAGAACCTGCGGATTGAATGTGTACTTCCTGCCACAGCAATATCCCAAGGCCTGCATCACAGGATCTATCTCTTGCTCGAATACTTCCGAGAGCTGCATTTAACAAGAAAACGAAAGTACGTTAATTAAAATAAAATTTAAAATGTTTCCTATGTACAGTTGATTTATTTTGTGTTATTTTCAACATGCGTCTTGCCCGTGAAACATATACATCTCTCAATGTTACCTTGGTGCAATATCTGTAGACTCGAGATGTTTTGCGATTGTAGAGCCAGGCATTGTCGAACATCATCCACACATCATCAACGTACTCCCAGGGATCGCTGTACTTTTCCGTGTCGAGTTTCTTCTTGATAGTGGACAGATCCATCGGCTTCTTCACGATAGTCGGATAATCCGGTATGCCCAACGCTTGCGGGTCCACGGGTTGTCTAAAAGGTATGGACTCGGGATCTTGTCGATACAATTTTTCCAATGTAGGCATCAACGCCTGGCGCAACTCGTCCGGTTTAAATAAGCATTTCTTCTTATCAGTGGACGTTCCGCTCGATTGTATCGGCTCCGGCACCATCGGCTTGATATCGGAGGCAGTCGTGTCTTGACTAGACACCGGGGTCATGCTCTCTTCTTTGATACTTGCAAGTTCTTCTTTCACAGTTGCCTCATTCGAGCCCTCCTCCATCGGTTCGGTTTTCGGCTCGGTTTTAATGGTAATCTCATTGTTAACACTTTTGCCGCTGTCCATTCTGTGATTTTGCGTATCGTCCGGTGGCTCTTGTTTAATTTCCATTTTAATACTTTCGTCCTTGATAGAATCCAACTTACCCTTGTTGTTGTTCATTGGCGGACTAGGCGAGTTGTCGTGATCTAATGCCGCTGTGATAGCAGCCATTTGCGAGGACATAGATGTGCTGCGCGGAGTGTTCAACGCCGCCCGCTCCTGCGAAGTCATACCCTTACCGAGGCTCGCGAGGCCAGCGGGCGAGGGAGTCGGACCCGAATGCGGCGGTGTTTGGTTGGACGAGACAGTCTGATTCGGCGTCATCAGCGACGGCACGAGAGGTGTGTTCGGTGTGGAAGTGGTGGACTGGGGTCCGTTCGTCGTTCCCGTCGTTGTTGCGGCCACGCCGCCACTCGTTGGGCTTGGTCCGCTCGACGCGGGCGGTGGTATCGTCTGCGGCGTTGAGGTAGAAATGCCACTGTCACTAGGTGTGGAGGCTGACAATGGTCGAGCGGGGAACTGCTGATTCGCTTGCTGCTGCTGTTGTGCGCTCGATTGTTGCATACCGCTGAATGGCGAAGGCGTTTGTGGAATCGACGAGGCCGGTGTTCCGACCTGACTTTGAGTACTCGTCGGTTGCGGTTGCTGCTGATTTTGCTGTTGCTGTTGAGCAGCTTGAACCTGGGCCTGCAGTCTGACTTTCATGAGATCGGGAAACTGATGCTGACTTTGAATGGGTGAACTATTGGGTAAACCGGCAGCTGTGCTATTGGACGTTGGAAATTGACTAGTTGTCGCGTTGTTAGACGCGGTTGTGGTCGTAAGGTTAGCTTGAGACATCTGAGGTTGTCCGAAAGGATTGAGCCCGGGATTCGGCACCATATTGGCATTCGACGTGGATTGTCCGTTCGGACTGAGACCGGGAGGACCAACTAGAATTCCTTGTTGTTGCTGTTGTTGTTGCTGCTGTATCTGCTGCTGAGCTTGAATTTGTTGTTGCTGAGCTTGTTGTTGTTGAGGGAATTGCATTCTGTTATGTTGTTGGATGGCCATTGCAGGTATTGTTCCTAGTTGATTCATACTCGGTGAGTGACTTCGGAGAGTGGGCGGTACTGCTCCAACTGGTTTTGATGTTCCTGGAATAACGGCTCCGACATTAGGAGGTGCGCATGGCCTCAGTCCGGGACCGGATGCGCCTGTCGGTTGCGGTTGTTGCTGTTGCTGTTGAGCTTGTAATTGTTGTTCTTTCCGTTTCTGACGTTTTTCGTCTAATAAATAAATTACTATAACAATATGCATCCAAAACATATAGATTAAAGCATAAAATGGGACTAAAACTCAAAATATTAATAAATAAAATACAACATAATCAAAAGACATCACATGTAAGCAATAATATAAGCAAAATAAAAGTATAAGAAAAATAAAAAAAAATAAAACATGTTATTTATAAGAATTAAGAAACTTTAACATGCGTATTTCACATTAGAAAACGACAAAAAAAGACCAAGAGAACAAGAAATATAAATTGTAAGATTTTAACAATTACATGTAAATAAAAAAATTTTTTAAGTATTTACCCAATTCCTTTTGTATTTTATAGATCTTTTCGGCCAAAAGATGATAGTATTCCGATCGCGAATTAGCCATTCCGTACATATCGCCCTCCACCTTTCTCGCGTACGCAACCAAGTTGCACATTCTTTTGTCGAGCATAGTTTGTGGATCCGGAGTGGGGAATATTGCTTGGACCCTGAGAAAAAAGACATTAATAACCGCGTTGTTATTAGAACAAAAATTTTTAATGTATTGTGTCATCATACGAAAAAAAACCCACAATTTATGAACTAGGTGATTCCTGAGATCTGGAGTGACAGACTGATGCCACTCCTTTGTTCCTTGCACGGGTGTTGCTGTGACTTGACTCGGTTGAAGACCACTTGGAAGCTGCAAATTTGCTAATCTATTCTCTCCGCCTATCACACTAGATTGTCCAGACTCATTCAATCCGAAAAATGTTTGCATATTAACGGATTGTTGTATATTGGCAGCGGCGGCTGCTGCGGCGGATGCAGGTCCTGTTGTCGGTGGAGTCTGATTGCCACCTATTCCGACCGTGCTAGGATCGGAATTTAGAGGAAGAGATACGTTTGGAGCGACCACTGTTTGTCCAGCACCAACTACAGATTGTCCTGGACCGGCTAAAACGTTTTCGTAAATGCAAATAAATTTGTTTACTAAATGTTTTATGTAAAACAAGAGAGAGAGAGTTAATAGATAAATACTCGTAACTTACTTTGTGTTTGAGGTTGCGCTAATCTAACATTGGCTAACTGTGTGCCAGGAGGACCTGTCGTGCCAGGCGCTGGCATTCTAACGCCTCTGCTAGCGTTTTGGTTCGGCAGGAGTGTTGTTGTTGTTGTCGGACACTGAATTCCTAGAGCATCGTAAGCTCTTCTCATTTCAAGTGGAGTTGGATTTGTTGTCTGACTATTTGTTTGAGGAGCTGATAAAAAAGAAATATAATAGATAAATCGAGAAAGAAATGCATATTATATGCACGTGAAAATATCTTCATATAAATTACCTTGCGTATTGGCTCTGTTTCTATTTGCCTGTCTTATTGGTTCACAAACCGGACAGTCGTTTTTAGCACAGTGTCTCCAATGATTAATAATCTGTCTCGACATGCTACAATTAGACACTGTGCAGTTTTTGCCGACTTGACAAGTCATCATGTGAGTTAAGACACCCTTCATCATTTTGCAATTTGGTAATTGACACTGTCTCTGTACTTGTTCGCCGTTCATGCTCTCGCGCCGTTGGCATTTATGCGCGTGCAAAAGTAACACTAACTGCTGCTGAATAAGTCTACATTTTTCCGGATCAGGTGTTTTGGCTAAATATAAAGTTTTTACATTAGCCACATATATATTTTTTTATACGAGTAATGTTGTAGCAAAACAAAAAATAAAATAAAAAAATACTTGCCATTACTACACTTTTTGAGTTGTGTTCTAAGAGCAGTAAAAAAAGCGAGAGCCATAATGTCTAGCGGTATAGCGCTCTCGTACTTACTCGATGGAGCACCAGCAGTGGCCATTTGGCCTTGAGATGGTTGTTGAGGAGGTTGTCCTCCAGCTGGTGCTCCTGTTTGAGGAGGTTGTGCTGGACTCGATGCCGGTATTTGAGTTTGTTGTGTTGCCGTTCCACCCTCTTGACTACTAACGACATTTGTAGTGTTAATCGGACCAGTGGTGGCGGTAAATCTGCTGGTAGCGGCTGCTGCCTGCATAGCAGTCATGTTCGTCCCCACCCCTTTCTGCTGTGGCTTGACGACACCTATAGGATTATTCGCGCATACGGTTACTCCTGGTCCTGGCCCACCAGTACCACTTGGAGTACCTGTAGTACAAAATTCTTCTTCACTGTTCTTTCATTTGTCTATTTACACTTATTTCTTTATACAGCAACAAAATATAAATGTAAATATATATACATATGTGTATGTTTATAAATATGCGTGTAATACGTACCGTAGCCGTATGGATTTGATGCACTTATTTGTCCCATATTCGGCATGTTTGCCATAGGAGGAGCCTGCATCCTCGGACCACCTTGACCAGGACCGACAATACCAACTTGATGTACCTGTTGGTGAGGACTTTGTCCTCTTGTTGGGCCGACCATATGCGCTTGTTGTTGCTGCTGCATCGTCACAGCTCTCGTATTTATCATCCCGGGACCGTTTTGCATCTGCGTTACTCCGTGAGGTCCACTGGGATGATGTATCGCTTGAGTATTAGGACCCATCATAGTTACCTTCAAAATGTTTTGTCGATTACATACTCGATCAATATTTTATTAGCATAAATCGTTGTAACGTCATACAAAATAATCAACATACGGTATTTAAAGGCTGTTTGTTCAAACTGTTGGTTACTATCAAACTCCCTCCGGCCATGCCACCCATATTGTTCGCGCTAGCTGTACTAGTCATCACCAAACCGGACGTTAAACCGCCCGGCATAGACATCGCGGGGTTACTTCCAGCCATGGATGATTGCAGACCACCCATCGAATTAGCGATAGACATTTGATTGTTCGCCAACGAACTAGCGATGCTGCTCGGTAAATTACCGAGACTCACAACCATTTGCGGATCAACTACTCCTTTGGAGACAGAAACGTTCGGTGGCGACTGCATATTCGGGCTTTTACTGCCTAATGTCCCGGTAGCCATTACTAATGAGTTAGCTACCAAGTTCTTGTTGCCCTGTTTAATAGTTAGTCAAATATTATCATGTCATGCGATCAAGCATGGAGAAAACAAAAGGCTAAAAAGTCTAATGTAATACCTGCTGTTGAATGAGATGATGAGAAAGTTGTTGTTGTTGTTGTTGTTGTTGCTGCTGTTGTTGCTGCTGCTGCTGTTGTTGTTGCTGTTGCTGCTGTAGTCTAAGTTCCGAATCGAGAGCACCATTTTGTTGTCCTGGTCCGGGACCAGTTGCCGGTGGTTTAGTACTCTCAGTTGCGGAACCCCAGGACCCAGACGACAGCAAGTCATCAGGAAGATCATTTTCAAGGTCAAACATTTCTGTATTTGTTATGTAATCTGAGAATAAACGAGAATACAATAATTATGTTTCCGTATGATTTTAATCACAATGACAGAAAATGGCTAGCAAAAAAAATGTCTTTTATCTGATATTTGCATGAATAAAACACAAGTTTGTTATTCCGTTTTTTACTCATTCTTACGTGTTTTACAATACAAGTTATCTGCTTATTATCTTTCTGTTTCAATACATTGTTTCAAATTTATCACGACTTATAAAGTTATAAAGTGCTTCCTAAGTTAAACAGTTCAAAGGCTTGAATAAATGTAATATTTAGAATAATAATATTATGACAATATATATACCAAGAAATCATTAGTTATTTTACAAAGGTAAGATTTCAGCACCGTCACCATAGCTTTTAGCAGAGTATAAGTATTTTCAATATATAAAACATTCATCTGTTTATGCTATCATGTGTAACAAATGTATCGTATTTCTATGTACATGTACAAATGCGTGTAAACATTACATATATATATATATATATATATATATGTAATACATACGTGCATGTACATGAAACTAAAGGCCAAAAACAAATTTCAGTTTTGATCTATAGTACAAAAAAAGCTTGTTCTTTTCTTAGTAACAATATTCGAACGAACAATATTAAATCTTCACATATATCTCACTCCTTTAAGCAAGAATAAAAATCCTTGGAAAACTTACTTATCTCTCCACGACTGACCATACATTGACGGAGAAAAAAAGGGTGTTATGTGTATGTATGTGTGTAAGAAGATACAAATGCAAAATCTCTCTCTATACATATATATATATATATATATAGTAATATTAAGTATATATTAAAAAGAAAACATGTATATATATATAGGAAAAACTGTGATATAAACAAAAATAAATAAATAAATAAATAAGACATGAGACATACACTGCATGAGCATAACGTAAAAGAGCCTTACTCTACAGAGCAGATTGACAATTTCTTTGGCACAATAAAATTAGTGCTAAACTAAACAAGCAGTCGGCGAAGCTATCGACGGCAAAACTTTTATAGAGGAGAGTCATGCGAAGAAATCAGTCACTCTAGAAAATATCTGTTCAAGCAAAACAATATTCTGGATGTTATGTTTAAGAACAGAGTGTCATTTCTCTTCACCCTTAAGCTAGTCGGTGAAATAAAAAAAAACTAAGACCTGGGCAAAAGATTTGTGCACGTAGTTTTTCATTCTATTTACATTGAGTTACGTACATATGTATAAAAATGTATGAAAATTGATACAGACCTATTAACACCCGCCTGCTCAGCTAGCTATTTCCTGGACTGTATCATAAAACTTACAATTCATAGCGAGTATGCCTGTTTGTTTCTGTTCTTTTTTAAATTTTGTCTCTGCACTTCTGCCCGCAAATGAGACGCAAGAGCTCTGCCCGTGTGTGTCGCATGTCTGTTGTTTAATTTTCGTACATTGCAAATTGTTCCGCGATATTTATTAGAGAAAACAGAGAGTGGGAACTGGCGTATTTGAATCTGATTATGTACCTTTAGCAACACCAATCCAATTTTTCTCCATTGCTATGTAAAGTGAATCAGTCAGCGCTCAAAGTAAGATAATATTTTATATATCCATATTTTTTGTCGCTCTTTTTTATGCTCTGCCATATTTTCAAAGATAAATTATTGTGACATCCGTTTTTTTCTTTTTCGCTTTCTTTCCTAAATGTGTAGACAATAGACTATATACTTTTTTTTTTTTTTTTTTTTTACTGAGAACCACAGCCAAAACTACCACGCATTTCTTTCAGCAAGTACTGCGACTGCATCGATCTCACTGAAAACCAGAGACTGAGACAAGTAACTTGACAAGAAAAAAATTTATACTAGAGACAATTATCAAAAATAATCAAAAATGACTGGATGAACAAAGACTTTGCTTCCTGTGCTAGTCTTAAATGTGTTTCATTTGTTTACTTTCTTTTGAAAATTTATTCCCATCTAATTTGATAATAAGATAATTACTTCGCTTTTGCAGGGTATGGTTGTTCCAATGTTGAGGCAACTGATGTTGAGGCACATGTAGCGGTTGAGGTTGACCCTGAATGTTACCATTGCCACCTCCCGGGAAGTTTGGAAAAGCATGGTGCATCATTAAAGGCGCCATACCCACTACATATATATATATCAATAGTTTTTGGTTTAATTTAGAATGAAAGAGAAAACTAATTAGGCTTTTCTTTTGAACAATTTGGTATCTAAGTGGTAGAAACAATTATAAAGAAGCAGTTTTGTTTTCTTTAATCAACCATTACTGATGCTCTTTTGATCATCACTTTGATTCGCACAACTGACCTGGACAAACACGGAAAATCAAACTGTTTCTGCAACCTTGTTTCTGCGACTTTGGTACCGTTATTGTAAGCAATTTTGGAGGTTTTATATCTAAGTACAATGTAAACTATATCATTATGTATACTTATATAACACAGCGTTATGTGCATATTATATAAATTCTGTTTCTTTTTTTTCTTTTGAAAAACTTTGTTAAGAGATGAGATTTAGGTGTGTGTTTGAAAGAAAAAAAAGGAGGTTTATTAGCGCATTGGTTCATGCCAGCAAAACTGTAATCTTTAACATTAAAAGTGTCATGCAAATCTCGTCATGCACTACTAGGATCACAACTATTGTATATCTAAATGTAAGTATATATATTTAGAAATACATATGGGAACTCCATATATATATGTATATTTTCACACGTCATTCAACAACGAGAAATGGCAGAGATGCAACAAAACAAAGAAACAAAAAAAAAAAAAAAAACAAACATCACGTGTATTTAGCTTTACAATAAAACTTTAGTTTTGTATCATCTGAGCAAAATGTGAAAAGTCAGAATTAAAAGCAACTTGTCAAGAGTGTCTTCACAAAGTGACACAAAACAAACCGTCTACTTGTCTCATGTTGAAAATTTATTTTCGCCCTGTCAGAGAAATACTACATTGTACGGGATTTTTATATAAAATTCTAACGAGATATGTAACAAATGTACGAGAGTCACAATTGATATTCGAACTGTCCAATTTACTTCGATCATTTTTACGCGAAAAGTAAGTATATCGTTTACGCGAATTTTGCTCAGAAATCCGCAAACTTCCGCAAGATCGTAGTCAGTCAAAAATCACCGCGGGCGTTAAACCGCGCTGGACAAAAAAAATTGTGCCATTGGCGCCACAAATTCGGCGAATCGCACCGATCGGAAATTCTTTTTTTCTCCGCCGTGTGCACGCGAGATGCGTGTACGCGCTCGTATTTATCAGCGCGTGTCTCTCTCGCGCGGCGACGCAACTTCTCTCGTAAGGTTAGTCGCGGGATTTTTTTTTTATCCAGAGAGGAGACTGTGGAGGAGAAGGTGAGAAAAACCTGGTAAGTAGAGAGTGAAACAGAAAAATACGACGTACAAAGCTGTACGTCGGAGAGCAAGCTCGAACTAACCTGTCGAGTCCGACGGACCCGGAAAGGGATCCAGCTTCTGCCGCTTCTGCGGAGGACCGTCCACCATGTGATCGGCCATGGTTTCTTTCTCGCGGGGCTGTTATCTTTTCTCGCGTAGAGCGCGACTCTAACCTCGCTTTTTCTCGTAGCTCGAGATCACCTTCCACGATCACCTGCGCGTCACACGTCGTACAAACGAACTCCGTATGACCGCGCACGCACGCACGCACGTCAGAGATAGCAACGGCAATAGCGTAGCAGGGAAAATCGTCGTAATTACTACAAGACCACCGCCGTCGTCGTCGTCGTTGTCCAGGTCGTCATAAGCCCTGCCACTGTTGCCGTCGCCGATTCCGTGAAAATCGCGGGTGAAAATGCAGCCGTTTGTTCTCTACTGTCGGTGAAGCCGCGTAACAAGTTCACCGAACCGCAGTCATACTCGTGAACATAACAATAACAATGAGAACCGCGGCGCGTGAAGCGTCCTCGTGTAGCATACTCGGGTGCACGGTCAACCATTGGGCATCGTAGCGTTCGGGGTACGTCAAACCCCGGTGTCAAGGTCCGCACGCACGCACGCACGCACACGCCGCAGCGTCGAGGAATGTCCGTTCTCTTTCCGGCGACCGACGGGACGGCTACCGCGCCGCGTCGCCGCCGGGACGGGACAGTAGATCACCGCGTTTAACAAACGAGAATAAACGACCACGACGATGGATCGCGATGCGAATATAACGTTACGGCGACGGCGACGACGTCGCCGTTTATCGAGGAGTCCCCGTTACCAGACCGATAATAAGTGGGCAACGCGCGGCGGGACTCGCGCCTCCAAGAGGACTCAACCTGTCCTCACCGCGGCGATTATACGCGTCGATTTTTCGATCCGCGGTCCCCCGAGATCCGATTCTTATTTGCGTACGATCGCGGATAATCGGGGCTGCTCACCCCCTTCGCTGCACTATAGTCCGTCCAAAACACAATCGTTTGTGTGGTCACAGAGGTATACATGCACCCGCACGACACTCGTCAAACTACTGACTGCGTGCACGGCGCTAGCCGACACGATCGCTCCCCGAGGCCCTCTGGCACCATCTTCTCTTCTCTTCTCTCTCGTCTCACTGCGACACAGCGCGCGAACCATTAGCGGGAATCGACGCTAATATTCATGCATCCGCACGCAATTCAAGGACACGAGCAAGCAAACACGATCGCGCGTGTCGGCACAGAGGCGGCCACCGCGTTCGCCACAGAAATTCGCACGGGAATTGTGATTGCGAGAACCTCCGCACCGCACAACTATCACCAATCGTTCGCCAACATAAAATGGCGGTCGCTGTTGACGAGTTTTTCTACGCTTGTCAGGACTCGGCGACAATGGCCGTTGCCTTAGACCGCTACCCCGATTGGCCGAAAGGGTCATGTGATTTGCGAGACCTGCGCGCCTCTGCCGAGCGACCGTGATGCGTAGACGCGCCGACTAACGTCACGCCGCGGATATGTGCTCTCTGATCGCTGCCGCGAGCGCCGTCCGCCGTATACTCTGGCGTTCCATTCCGCCTTTCTTACCGATTCCCTGAGAGCCGCGCGACGCGAGCGTTCGCCAGATTTTCGATCAAAATCACAATTTTTCTCTGTCGAAACTCCGGTGCAATTGTGAATATCCGTGATGTCTCACACGTTTTGTACAAATTTTGCAGGTCGTTCACAAGACGGGAAGCACGTGTCGCTCTAAATCTAAATGAATGAACGTGCGGAACCATCCGCGAGTATCTTCTCGTTTCTGTTTCCCGACTCTTTACGTATCGGACAATCAAAAATTGTATCTTGTTTATTTACACAAAAATCACACGTTCGTGCGAGTATATCAACAACTCAAAAAGAACACAAATTGTAAGATTGAAAAATAACATCTTCGACACGCGAAGCAAGCACATGATACATTCTATATGCTGTAAAAAGTTTATCTCTTATAAAATATTACAAATCTTTTCAATTTACTACTGAGGTCGTAATGTAAATTTTCACGTAGAGAGAAAAGACCATTTGATGCAAATCCTTTGGTAAAATTTATTCATATACGCGCGTCAAATGAGGTAAGATTTTATTAATTCGCACGCCTTTCGATTATGTCACATTTTCTCGCGTCGCACGCGGTTTCCCGCGGCAAGTGTATCGACGCGAAAGTAAACGCTAACAGATTGCGCGGCGGCACGCGCCATGTCGGTTTTTATCTCGAATCACTTTCGCTACTTGCAATCACATCGCATCTTCTCTCTGTGCGAATGACCGTGCGTGTTCTCTCCCTTTTTCTCTGTCTTTCTTCCTTTGGTAAAAATCGACGCGAGACAGAGGAACGCGAGAGTCAAAACGGCAAGATGAGAGAGCATTCTTCTATCTTTCCAAGTTCTTGTCGACTGCGAAAGAAAACAATGAAGATGTCGCAAGATGGCCAAGGTGATCTCTCGATCAACGAATCGAGAAGAACGAGCGCGCGCACAGAGAAGTGGGAAGAGACGGAGCAACGGGAAGGGAAGGGAAACGTTAGGACGGGAACATTCGCTTCTGTTCGTGAAATCGTCCAGCGCCTCGACGGGATCGCCGAGGTGCGAACGGCACGCGACGCACAACGCGTCACGCGTGAACTTGTTCGCCGCGGCGTCTCCCTCTGCGCAACATCGTCGTCGGTCGTGTCCGCTGGCGGCGGGTCCGTCTGCCCCGCGAGAGAACGGAAAAGAAACGGGTGAACGCTCTTCCACCGGAGCGGAGGGTGGAGGGGTCTCTCTTTGGAAATGGGACGGGAATCGGATGACGGCGTGGCAGCAGCCGCCTGGCCGCCCGTCTCCGAGACTCTCGTGTCAGTGTGACAGCGGCTCCTTTGTATACCAATATACTTTGCAGCAGAGAAAGCCACATACTGGACATATTGCGCGTTGCCCGCCCTTTCTCCGTCTCTCTCTCTCTCTCTCTCTCAGAGACGCGTGGTTCTTCTCGCGGCGGCGCGATAATCCCGTTTTCTCCTGTTCCGTTTCCATGCGACCACGAACACGTCGTGTCCCCGCTGCGAGACGTTCTCCCGACGTGACGTTTCCTCATGACAATGTGATCGAGATCGAAGTCTCTCGATCAGGAGCACAAAGATCGATGCTCGAACAACGGTGTTCGAGCATTTGACACACTATGAGAATTGAATAATTCTCGCGTGTGTCGGGGCAAAAACGAAGTCGCGCGTGTTTGTTCGGCAGCGCGCGGTTACGTAATTCTCTCGCCTTATTGCTGATGAAAAACTCGCCGAGTATTTTCGGGCGGAAGATACTCGCCGATGCAACGCGGCCGAAGCGGTGTGTGTACATTCACGCACCGCGCTTGCCTCTTCGTGCCGCGAATTCAGGAAAAGTGTAATCGATCGTTACCTCCGCTCTGCTCGGTCGCTTCGCCGCGGCCTACGATTTATGTCTAGTCTCGCGTGCACGACCGCGCGCGAGGTGCATCGACCCATCTTTCTTTCGGTTCGCCGCGATATTACATACTCGCGTGCGTAGATATACGTACGCAAGTGAAGGACGTTCGCGCGTAACATGTAGCAGATAGAGTACATACATATACATATAAATATCGTCCTCTTCCTGTCGTCTCGTCTCGCGAGAACGTAATCATCTTTTTTATCGAAAAGATTATATAAAAGAAATCATATATAGGAGTGTTTTTCTCACGGCGAAGTAAATGTATCGATACACCTCGCAGTTTAACTCTCCGTTGAGTCTTCCAGGGAAAAAGAGATCAGAAACCTCGGGGAGGAAAGTCCTTCGTATGCGGAACAATACAAATTTCGTATCTGGTCGATTGTATGAGATTGAAACGATCTCGCGATATGATCTGTTTGTGCATGATATAAAATTTGTTTTACATACGAAGGACATTTTTCTCGCCGTCTCTGTGTCATCTTCTTTAAATACTGGGTCATTAAGTATGAAACTTGACACATATATATATTTGTATAAAAATATATGTACATATATTTGTCAAATTTCATACCTAATCACCTAATATAATTGTACATACACACGACACATTAATTAGATGTGAGATGTTTCACCGATCGCACGAATTAACATAATGAGTTTTAAGTGATATAATTAACAAGTTATTAAATCCGATGAGATCGAGAAGAGAATCTTTCCTTATCTTTATAATATTTCACTTCCGTCCTATTCCGTATCAAAGATAGACGGCTGTACCAGAGATAAAGCTGTAGATTAAAACGTAAAACTGTTGATCTGTCTGATTGTGAGGAGACGAAAATTGTAATCGCTTCGGATTTTTGAGTGTCAGGTTGTCACAGAAATCGAACGAAGCCAAAAACATTATCTTCAAGTTGAAATTGCTTGCTGTCTCGGACAAATTTGTTGCGGAGTAATTAACAGTCGGATTTTTTTGTTTCCTTGTAAAATAGAAATTACAATAGTAGCTCGCGTCGCAAAACACGCATGGAAATAAATCGCATTCTCTCTTTCACGCTTCTTCAACCTCTAAAGAGAAGGATCGATTGCTCATTTTTTATGTATATTCCACTCGTATAAAATTTTATTTTGTCATTATCGAAAAGACCGTCGTTAAAAGTCTTTGTAATATCGTCTGGCATCGCGATGTTCCTTCTTGGATTTTCTATCGAATAGACACACTAAATTAAACGGCGAAAGAAAGAAATCGATTTTTTCCAAACGAAGTCGCTCTATTTTTATTCGATTAACGCCTCGGACATTTTAGCGCTTTAATTAATCAAATTATAATCACAATTGTTATAATGACTCGAGAAAACAAAATTGTTTTGATCGCACACGTTGAATTATTGAAACAATCTCGAAAAGGCATATGTAGTTCTTCAATAAAATAAAGGAAAGCTAAGTACTTCATTGAGTTGCGATGATTGCATTTAAAACAATATTGTAAAGTTTTAATGAGAAGTCGCGATTGTAATTGAAACGTAAACATATCTCTCTCGAGAATCAACACACATTTTTCTTACATGTGTCTTTTTCTACGTAAAATAAAATGCGTACAAACTGTAAAAAAAAAAAAAAAAAAATGTACGGAATACCGATCTTGCTTCTTTATTTTCTAGCCGCGTCGCTTTAATTAGAACGCCTCGCCTTGATCTGTCGGCTAAGAATCGATCATTCGCGATACGCACAATCATAACGCGTCGTCGTTTACCACACACTTACAATGCGGGTTAGAGAAGCAAGGTCGATGGAGCCGCGTGTTCGAATCTGCGATCTGAGTTGGTGTCGCGTGGAGACACACGAGGGACTGTGTATTCATTATGAGAAAAAGATATAATGGAGAACAATTTACAATGCGGAGAAACAAAATGTCACGCAACGTTTGCGCATTACAATGGAATGTTGTTGCTTTTTTCTTTCAATTGACATAAACAATAATAAATTTTTTTATTTGCCACAATCGATATTTCGTTAATCACGAGAAAAGTTATATGTACACCATGCAACTAACAGATACGATGTTTCATATATAATAAATATATTATTTTGTTTTTCTCTTGGCTCGCGCATTTTATATGCACTAACAAGATGATAAAATACACACTTCGCTTTTGATTTACACATCGATGGAGGAAGTGATTGAAGTTATGCGGGAAAAATGCATGCAAACTCTCTCGATTTGGAGATAAATTTTCATAAGAGATATAAAATGTACAATTCTGATTTTATCTTTATTCGCATATAAACTTACTTTCAATAAATTTCGTAATAATTTAACTTACCAAAAATATAATTGAGACCAAAACCGCGCGTCTGTGTTTATCTTACTAGTGAGAATAAAGCCGTTACAATATATAACTATTTTAAATCGATATTGTTTTGCAGTGTCAAGAAGCAACACCGCATGGAAGTACACAAATATATACTTGCAGACTTTACACCCAACCTTTTTTTTTTTTTTTTTTTTTTTTTTTTTTACAAAGGATTTATATATTTATCATGCTTGTATGTAAAACAAACTATCGGAGACATACAAATGTCCCTGATTTCTGTGGAATTGCAAATAAATCTTCCAAGTTCAATGCATAATTTGTGTTTGTATCATCTCAATGAATAAACGAGAGAAAGCTCTTTTTGTGTTATAATATATATATCCTCACACTTTCTGTAATAATAATTAAATATGTATCTCTCTTTTCTCGAGGCAAGCCTATTCTGTAACTTCTAATCTCGCGTTACGAATCTCTGCACGGAAAAAATGCATCGTGAGATAACGCGAGCAACGCGATACACGGTGACAGTTAACAAAACGAAAAGTTTGTTAAAAGAAACAACCGAAATTTATCGTTACAAGTGACAGAATAAGGATGCAGGTATGATGATGTGATTAAAAATATAACACAACATACACGCGAATTCGTCAGCATATAACCATCCAATTAACAAGTGCTAATTGGATTACTCACAACTGTGTCTTTGAAATATTGCGTGTTTTGCGTAAATAATCTTTTTTCCCGTTGATTCGACATATTATCGTTTTTATCTTAATCACAAAATTACGAGCTTGTTACGTGAAAAATGCAATAAAAGCTTCATAGACTTAAAACTAAATTCCAAATGCAATGTTAGAAACATTATTGTTTATGTCTTCAATTTACTCATCATTTAGGCACATACAATGTGTGTACCGTTACCTCACGCAGCGGGATAGAATTATTAATTCAACGAGAAACATCTACTACATGGAATATGCTGCATTGCTGTTTGCCACTCTGATTGACCAGCTTAGCAAGTTTTCTGTAGAAAACTTTTGTACATATGTAAAAACGTTAAAAGAGATATGCGAGCGTTTTTCAAATACAGAGAATCGGAAGTTAAACGCTCAAATCAAGTCTGAAGAGTGTTTTATATAATTGTATGTACTTTCAACTCGCGATTTAAAAGACAGCATTTTGTTCCTCTCAATTAGTGTTGTAAAGTGATAAAATACTCCGAACGTTCGGAAATACATTCATGAGCGACAATTGTAAAGATTTTGGTAACAACAGTGTGCGCATAAAGTGCTTCCAAAACGGTTCCGTTCTCAATTTACGGCCACGTGGTCAATCGCTCTTGGACTTTTCGGCAGTCTCGCTATGATCCGTTTTTGTCTCAGTCTCTTGTTGGCTACCCTCATCTTCTTCGTCTGAGTAATTTGTAGGTGCTTCACCAGGTTTTAGTAACTTGCCAACGTATTCGTACCTCTCTGTAATACAAAACAAAGTACGTGTACACGCACACATCAAGATATTATAAAATCACATATAAAAAAAACAGAAGTTGAGAATACAAGTTGAGAAGTTTGTCAACACATCATGCTGTGTCCATACTTTAAAGATATTTGTTGGCCACATATACATACAAAACAAAAACTCTGATTAACTCTGTACATTTTTATTATTTATAAGAAGTCATCAAGAGAGAGAGATACATTGAAAACATGTAACTCACCCTTGAATTGTTCTTCCCATTCCTTGATGGAACTCATTTCTGTGCTGTTCAAGTCGCTCAAATCGTCGTACTTGTCGGTCGCCGCATCAACCGCAAATGTTGCTAGCGCTCTGCTAGCATCCTTACCAGCAAATGCCTCATATGGTCCACCTGGAAAAGATTCTGTAACTTTGGTTTGCGATTTTAATTTTGCTTGCCGGAGAAATATCATCGGCACTTTTAGATCGCCGCTAACAAATACGTTCCCACAGAGAGAGAGGGAAAGAGAAAAAAGTATGTGTGTAATTTATTCCAAGCATGTATTTCAGCTTTCTAAGATCTGTTTCTATCTCAAGCACAAGATAAGATATTGAACGCAGATAACGAACAATTGGCAATTAAATTGCGCTTAATAAGAATATAACAATACGTATTAAAACGTGTCAAACATCGGGACGTTTTCTCAAATCGGAGAAAAAAAAAACAAGAATCGACTTGCGTGTGGTTATGCCATTCGATCTCTCTTTCGCGTAACTCACCTGGGCCGTAGAATTTGGCCCCTCTGGTGACGTCGTACACGCTACCGTTAACGGCAACCAGTATCCGTCCGTCCGGACCTTTGCCGTCGTACTTGGTCAGTTCTTCGATCTTGAAGTCGCGTCGCAATTTGGGCAACTTCTTTATTTCGACCACGGGTTCCGGAGGCCTCGTGCGGCTCTTCACGATCTTGTAGACTAGGATGGCGATCACGCCCACCAGCGCGAGATTCAGCGGACTTCTGACGATCTCGGCGATGAAACTCGAGAGAAACTGCTGCGATTGTTGTTGCTCCTGCACGGTGACCGGCGTTCCGGTCTTCTCAGCCATTTTGGCGACCTCAGCGGACAATAAACCGCCGAGGAAGATGAAAGAGAGATCTTACACGCGAGCGATCAGCGTTAAAGCGTGCCGCGTCGATCGAAACGGATACGTGTATTAGAGTAGTTTACAAGTGTCGCTTTGCCGCCGCTCTTCCGTCCTCTCTATATCCTATCCCCTTTTTCCACGCGTCAACGCGCAAACAGGTGCAATTAATAACGTAACGAATTTGGAACGCGTCGAAACCACAACGAAAATTTATTGACGTCGACAACGTAATATCGGTATGACGTTGCTCGCCGTATTCTTCTTGACTGCAAAAATCACGCAGTCACGCCACGCTCAATGGTGAGGGAACCCCACTAACGGCAGACTCGGCGCCATCGTTGTTCCTCTACTTAACGTGCGCATCCGCATATATTCCAGTACCGTACATATATATATATATATATATATATATATGTATATATACATTTCGTCAGCGTATGTGATAAAAATTTTGCATGTCAGATATGTATGAAAAAAATTGTGATAAAAAATTTTCTCGACGGAAGCCACGTCTTTCGCAACGTGACAATTACTTAAAAATTTATTCTCACGAGAGTTGGGTGTGTCCGCATTGAATCCGAATTACTTTTTTAAAATTTAAAACAATTGAATTGTATCAACTAATTTGTCTAATAAAAATTACACTGTCAAAATTACCGCTGGAGAGAGATTAAACAAAAAAAAAAAAAAAAAAAAAAAAAAAAAAAAAAAAAAAAAAAAAACTATCGCCAAAAAGAATTTCTCGCTGAAAGCAATACACACCCATAGTACATATCGAGCTCGGTTTGTTACTAAAAATTGTTCAGGCGATGTCATGGGAGTTTGTCTAATAGATAAATTATGATGAACCCTGACACGAGATAATCTTATTCTGCCATTCACGTAGAAAAAAAAAAAAAACACTTTTGTTGGACCGAGCGAGATTAGCATTTGGGCAAAACAAGAACTTTTCTAAGCCTACTAAAATTTTTACCAAAACATTTTGCTCCTGTGTAATAACAAAGCTTTTCTCCCGTATGACATTATGATTATCTAACATTAGATATCGTATGCAGATATTAGATATTGTGTATTTATTGATAACAGCTGATAACGAGAAGTCATATGTAGGTGAAAGGTGAAATATTTGGAGACACGTGGAATCGTTTGCATACATGCAAAAGAATTTTTTGCATACATGATGACTTAAAAGATTAAAAAAATAACAATATAATATGTAAAGATATGTACGCATATATTACATATGTAATGTTGGCATACGAACAGTTATTTTGCGATAAAAAAAAAAAAGTAATGGCGCGCAGATTTACAGTTTGCTCGAGAATCATTATTTCTTCTTTGCGAAAGGTAAGAATAGATTTTTGCGCGTAAAATTCTCGAAATACAACGGGAAACACCGTATAGATGTTACGACAATAAACTTGTAAAAGTTGGTATGTCGACGTAGACTTTATGAGAAAAAACAGCAGCATGACATTACATCGCACATCGATTCTTCAAAGTCATGCTGCGCAGTCACGTGTTTTATTCTATAATATACATACGTATGTAAGATATGTATCATGTCGCATCTCCAAGTGTAAAAATTATTATACGAGTGTATGAGGTTGGACTAGGGACTAGGTTGGCCGTTTTATTGCACGTTGAGATCCGTGGTCTCGCGACTTCTAAGGCAAAGGCTACCAACCTGAAAATCCTTCGAATCCGCCTAACACTTTGGCATTCCTTTCCAGATCAATCTCTTTCAGTCGCTTATAATAACTGCGAATATGATTCCATGTAGATTCATATTAATTAACTCAGTTTCGTAATTTATTTTGACATATATTATATCTCACAATATATTCAATATGTATCAAATAATAAAATGTATAAAGTTCAATATTCTGTACTTTAATCTCTTCTTGATTAAGAAAAGTAATTCTTACTATATATAATGGGAATATAGAAGCAAAACTGCTTGCGTAATACGTGTGTATTTATAAAACTGTTTTTGTCTTAAGTGAGTAATAATCTCTTATTTGTACTCATATGGACGGCACGCTATATCGAAAATACTGTTTTGTTGTTAATTTATATTCTACTGCTGTTGTTTGCAAACAGCATTAGAGTGTAACTCTCTTTATTTGCTTAAGGATAATATTAGGTGAAGTAAAAAGTTCTGAGCGTTTTTTTGCTTTATTTCGACGATGAAAACGCTCAGAACTTTTTACTTCACCTAATTAAAAGTCATCCAAAACTTCTTTTATTCTAATATCAAGTGGACGAACTTCAGATATATATTTTTTCTCACTTCTGATGTCACAATCAAAGAATTCCGCAGTGACTAATTAGGAGCCTTAAGGCACAATAACAAGGCACCTTTTTACTTATGCAGCACAAAAACATCTATAGGTGTTTGTATAATCCTAATTACAATATTCTCTTTACCTCATTTGTCTAGTCTATATATTACTAAGTGCACTTTTCTTACAAAACTCAACATTATGCCTTTATAATGTTGGTGTTTTCTTCCTGAAAATCGAGATACGGACGGATGTCAATGGTGGACGATACAGCTTCGGGAACAACTCGTTCCGAACACATTGGACAAGTCTCTTCAGATTCGACGATTCTATCGTATGACAATTGCATTTGTTTTATTTATACGTGTAGTTTTCAAAGGGATGTGCATTTTATTATATTTTTACCTTAAAAATTCACTTCTAATAGCGGGAAAATCGCATTGAGGACATACTGTAAAGTCATCTTCAACAATGTGTCGTCCCTATTGAATCAAACATAATGATATTAATGACGTTTCTGCGAATAGTTTTTATAGGTTTGGACTTGGTATTTACCGTTGCGATGCAGAATGGTATAGTATTCTTGCACTTATCACAGGTTACTTCAGTCTCGGGAAGTCTGCTCTTGCAATACGGACACGGTGTCAGGGGCTCGTCCTCGTTCTCGACGTCCTTCGCTTTTGGTGGTTTTCTAACGATCGCTTCGATCTTTTTGCTGTACTTTGCGTCTACTTGTCCGCGATACTCGGGACGCATCAGCATTGCGGCGAAATTGAAAGCCGCATTTTTTAGACCCGCCCTGTGGCATTCTATTACGGTCGACGTTAATATCGGTACAATATCTAAAATGCAAAACATATTTTTTTTTTAATATTACGCGAAGAATTATACAAATTTATTATTGCGTTACTGAAAAAAAAAAAAAAAAATGTTTACGATATACTAACGAGATGGGAATTTCGATATGTTGTTGGCCACTCTTATCAGCATTCGGGCGCCACGTAGATGATCACTTCTCTTCACGTGTAATCTTACCAGAATGTAGGAATGCAAAAGTCTCAAATTGGTTTGCATCTCCAAAGGTATGGTGATCTTGTTCCTCTTCAATTCTTGATACATTCCAAATAAAACGTCGTGAGCGTTTCTGTAATTTCCTGAGAGGATAAAACAAATTGTATTTTATGTGTTTTTGCTGTTTAAAAAAAAAATACGTACCGTTAATTTGCTCCTCGTTGGCAATTATAATCGCCGTCTTAGCCGCTTCTTTGTATTGCTTTCGAGCCATGTATAATCGAAACAGATACTTCGGATCCTGTGAACGGATAATAAAACAGATTAGAAACTGTTTGCATAATTTCTGTGAATTGCGTTTTTTTTTTTATGTACGAATACAACCTTTGGTAATCCATCGCTTCCTAATAAGAAATCTATTAATTGGTTAGCCAATTTATCATCTTTAGAAGACGCGATAGTGTCTATGGCGTAAGAGATCGCTCGGTCGTCGTCCGGCACCAGTTGCGCAGCTTTTAACAAATGTCGCAGAGCCTTAAAAAAAAATGCTCAGTAAGTCATCGGTATCGCACACGACGAAAAAGTTTAAATATTACGCAAACTAACTTTCTGATACTCTTTGGCGTGGAAGTAATACTTCCCCGCCAAAAGATTGTTTTTTTGCGATTCAAAATGCAACGCGAGGCTTCTGAAATCTTCTCTCCGCACGTTCGTGTCGTCGATCGTGTTCACCAAGATTTCCCCGTACAGTTCCATTTTGCCGTGTTGATTGGCCAGTTGAAACGCCTCGTCGTGACAATTCGACAGAATCAGAAATTTGATAGCCGCGTTGTAATCGTTCATCTTTTGGAAATACTTGGCAACCATCTTCGCACCTTCTATACTTTTGGTCTGTTGCACAACTTCAACACTACGAGCTGTGGAAGAATCAGTATTTTAAATATTTCGATTAAATAGTTATGTTTTGTCTTTTATATTTATGCAAATGCGCGCGCAAAACTTACCGGGATTGTTTAAATATTCCAGATTAATTCTAATTATGTTGTCGTAGTCCTTGGCGGTTTCGTACGCTTTCGCAGCCTCCTCGTATTTACCCTCGGATTCTTTGGCTTTAGCGTATTGGATGTTGATTTTCGCCGACGATATCTGAGGCAACAGTTGGCCCACCTTGTGCCAATTCTTTAACTTTATATACGCGGAAGCTGCCTTGTCAAAATATTCAGCTTTCTCGTATAATTGCGCGGCTTCGCTAAATTGCTGAAAGTAGCATAAGTGCGCGATTTTGTGTGAACAAAATACAAGCAACGCTTTTTGAGTCAAAAGACGAATATGTACCTTCATCGATTCCAAAATCTCGGCACATTCCTTCCGTAACAATCTCGAGCTCTCATTGTCCATGGCTATTCCGACGCCCCTTCTGCTGTCTCCACATCTTATAGACATTCTCGCTATTCCCGCTAAACACTGACTACGATGATGAGGATTTTGCGCGGCCAAAGTCGACGAAGACTCGGAATCAATCAGACCGCGTTCGTAATTCGTTAAAGCTTTCGGGTAATTTCCACTGTGTGCATATATTTTAAAATAATATCGTCTTATTTGGTGTTTTTAAGTTCGCGCGATAAACAGTAAGAATATAAATCTTACGTAAATTCCAACTGTTGAGCATATTCTCGAGCAATGAAGGGAATTTCGTCGGGTTTTAATTTCTGCGCCAAACTCAGCGCTTGTTCCCACTGCATCAAGTCCCTCCTTAAATACAAGGCCTGCACCGGCTCGGAGGATTGTAGGAAATATTTTTCCGCCTCGTTGTAATCTCCCAGTAATATGCAGGCGTGGCCGCATAACAACGCTAACTCGTCTATATTCTCCATACTTTGTAACGTCCACACCATCGAAGCATCTTCTATTTGTCGATACACGCGAACGGCTGCGTGCGCGTACAAATGTTATATATTTTATTATAAATAATTAAAATATCACAACTTTTTTATATTTGTTATTACACTTTACGTTCAATAACTTTTTTTTATATTTACCGTATTCGATGTTTAAGTTCGCGATAGCACTTTGCCCTAACTTCAACCACGCGTCTCTCTCGTTTAATTTCTCACAACTGTTCCACGCCTGATGAAATCTAAATCGCACAATCTCGTTTATTGAAACGCATCGCACACAATTATTTCCTTCTAATTGGTTGCGAGTGAAATAAAAATGCTCACCGTCTGCACAATATTTGATTGTCTAAAATCTCATTGACCTTCTTCGATTCCACAATGTTGCCCACGTCTTCATGAGAGGCTAATGTTATTTGTATCAATTTGCCTCCCGTCGTGCTCAACGTTACCTCGCCAGAATACATCAGTAAAGGTATCGAGTCCGATGGCAATTTGGTTGTATTTACTTTTATCACTTTGGAACCTGTTTTTTGATTCGCACGATCGAATATGTAAGATTTTTACACGTGACCACACTACGATCGCAATCAGAAATACTTGCCTTCGATAAAATATTTTACGAGAATGTATGTTACAATTACGCTCTTATTGTAGACTACAAATATAGCACGTTCGTATATGTTCTGATCCCAGAGAATACCGTCAATGTTATCAGGACAATCAGGTACCACGATGGCTGTTTCGTTTATCGGATCGAACACAAACGCGTCCGACTTGTCGTCGATGAAACACAACTGCGTTCCGTTCGCGTCTAAGTATAATTCTTTTATTCCGTTGTTATGGGCGAATTCCGTACTTTCGTTAAAGATTTCCAGATAAAAATAGACAATGCGACCCATCTAAACATTCAAGGTGGTTTGAAATGTTTGCGTACATTCTATTCTTTAACACGTAGTTGTAACATCGACTTACGTCGTCACCGTAAACCAAAAAATCCGAGCACAGAGCGTGACATGTTATTCTACTCTGAGAAGAAGCTGTGTCTGGGAACATTTTTGTATCCTTCTCGTTATTGCTTAATGTCTGATCAAATTTAATCTGTATAGTAAACAAGAGAATTAGCTCAAATCTCTCTCGCGTTACTCTCTTAAAACTTTATATAAATTACCGAATGCAATTGTAGTTTTCCGTCAAACAGCGCCGACACGTACGTCTCGTTTAGACGCATGCTGTCGATTGTAGCCAAATAATCTTTTTCAAAGTGAATTTTGTCGTAATGGTTTACGGACAAGTCCCAAAATAGCGCTCTGTTGTTCAGTCCTACTGCTAAATGCATTGGACCTACCGCTAGTATCGCTGGTTCTATTATGGTGTTAATTATCTGCGGGCTTGGTTTATCCTAAAGATAAAAATGAGACTTAGCACGAAAAAGCCCGATGCCAAATTATTTTCAACAGTAGTACCTTGTCCAATGTGTAAAAATGCACTGCAACTTCCATCAGACTCGTCAGTAAGGCTATCCTGTTGCCACAGGCGCTGGTTAATTTGGGAATTTCTATCAGATAAATCAAAATATTTCCGATATAAGTTACAACCGCCAACATCGTTCCGTCTGTTGACCATTCAATGTTACTGATCCCATTCTCGCCGTTCACCGTGATCAACGTTTCCGTTTCTTCGAGATTCTGCAAACTGTGCACTTTAATCGTGTTGTCACCGCAAGTGACCATTTTTCCAACTACTTGACTCAACGCGATATCAGTCAAGGAATCTCTGTGATTTTTTATTTGAAACAATTCCTGACCGACTTCTTTGATGTGTGTCGATATCGCGATGAAGAAACCAGCCTCGAATCCTACCAGTATGTAACCATCGCCGTACCTGTGAAGAATAAAAATATATGTGCGTTGTAAGAAACAATTTCTTCTATAAGTTCTTCTGCAGATATTTACCACTTATAAGTTACAATCAGTCCGTAACGTTTCTGAAAAGCCAATTCAATGGGATTTTCCGGATCCAATATGTTGTATAAGAACAGAGTTGTTTTGCTAACAACGAGAGACACCTAAGTACATATTCACACGTAAAAATCACCAATTTATATCAACATTTGTCATCATATTTTTATTTTTATAATAAAGTCGTATTCTCACTGTATTTTCACCGCCTATCCTATGATCCATTTTCATCTCACTGAATTGTATATCGGACGGATCACCCTGAAGAGTTATTTCTCGGCGAGTGTCTCCCTCGCTTGTGCTGATGGTTAAAACTTTATCCTCGCTTGCCAAAGCAAGAAGACCATCTACTGACCAAGCACCACATAAAATGCGCCTTCTATGTTTCCCCAAAATTGGTATTCGCCTACAAATTACAAAGACCAATTGATTTGATCAGTGTATTTAATATATTTTGCTTTGACATAAAGATAATAATACTGTACCTGGCATTTATGTGATCATAAAGCACCAAATTGCCTTTTTCTGTTCCTATTGCTAACACACAGCTCTTCTTTGCCCACATCATGCAGGTCAGTCCATCTCTCACACCTGCATCTATCTGAGACTTCTTTCCTGTTGTTGCATCCCACAGTATGATTATTGAAGAATTCTGAGATATCACTGCCAGCAGATCTCCATCAGAATCCCAACCAAAGCTGGTGCACAGTCCAGGAATTTGTATTCGTTCTTGAATATCCCCTTGTCTGTCAAAAATGGCAACTGTGGAATCACAACCTGTTGTGGCTAAGTGTGTACTATTTCCCGGACGCCAGGAAATGTATACACTACCGGTGCCGTGGGGCTGGTCTAACCGATAGAGAACCTGTCATTAAACAAAAACTTGTAAACATTTTTATCGTGCTATGTATAACAGAAAAGAGACAATTAATAGCATAAATTTATCGACCGAAACGGACGAGAAACGTTTTCTCTATTCAAATAATGTCGACAATGACATCTTTATTAAACATTTTCGTGACAAAAACAACTGTCAAATGACATATAACCTACCTTCTCCGACGACATCGTAACGCGGAGAATTCGGTTCGGACGGACAAATTTGTCAAACTTTACATTTGATTGACATGCCTATATAGATGTACATACTTTACGATATACATAGCTAGAATATTGATTTATCAAACCGCGTTATTTTCTTGTAATGACGTGCTCCGTACAACGGCCATGTTGTTTACCGCGTCAATTTGCGGGATTTTATGTCAAACATCGGAATGCATCGGAAACACGCGAACAAAATCAGGCATTAAAGAAATGAACCAATCGCAGATACTCTTGTAACTTATTTGAGAGGATATACTGATTGGTTGATTCAAGTTCTACGAGAAGCGCATGAAACACAGCTACATCGACAATGACGTAAACTGTAGTAATCGACAATCGATCACTACAGAACTTTAAAATCAAACAGTGAAAAAACAAATTTTTGAAAGAAAGAGACAAAGAGAAAGGTTACAGAAGATATACTATTTTTACTCAACTCCATAGAAAGTTATAAAATATCGTGAAGAACAATGGATGCTACTCTGCTTCAAATATATTAATTTGTATACATTAGTCTTGTCAAATTATTGTAGCGTGTGTCATGCACTTCCATCAGACTTCTAAAACGGAACATCACAGAAAACTAAGTACCTAATATATCTCTCTTGCCGATTCTGTGACTCACACACTTGTTTTTTTTTTTTTTTTTCCCAACATCAATTGTATGTATATTTCACACGATGTATTTTTAACAATTGTAAGTAAAAATAAAATGCTAACAGTTTTTTTTCTTAACCGAGCTGTGAATATTTTCGAACTTACAGCTACGTTACTTCTATACATTATTTCATAAAAAAAAAAAAAAACATCATATTCAAAATCACCACTAAATGTCTATGGCGAAGCCTTCGGTTTCAATTCGTCGTAACACGACCTCAAAAAGATCTGGTTTTTCTTCGCCGGATTGTAATATTCGTGACCCTGAAAGAAACATTCAAATCTTGTTAATAATCACGTATTAACGACTTTGACAATCAATGTGTTAATGACAGATAATGACAATTACCTTGGACCAATCGTATGACACGGCGTACGCAAATATTTGTCCGTTATGATTGAAACAGCAACGTGTGATGGGTTGCTCCATCGTTTCGGAGGATTTCAATTTTGTGCGCGCATCCTTGTCCCAAAATCCAAACGTGCCGTCCCCACCCACGGTCGCTACGGTGCCGTGTACCGGATGAAATGCTATATCGTTAACCTGTTTTTTTTAAATAAAAAAATAAATTATCGAATGTTACAAGGCCGTTTTTTTTTTTTTTTTTTTTTTTTTTTTGTCCTGATATCCGTTAGGTGTGCCGTTGGTCCTGTGACATTTAAACGTGAAATTTTCCTTGGGACTAAGATTCAAATGATGAATCGCAACGCGTCCCTCTGTGCTTCCAATCGCAAATCCCGTTGGCACTTTTTTCTTATCCCTGAAAATTGCCACACAACGATACTGATATTTGAGACTCAGTTCCACAGACTTGAACTCCCGTGGGCTACCCTCCAGTTGATAAACTATTAACGCACGACCAGCTGTTCCTACCACTGCCATCGGGTAATCCTACAATGTTGTTAATAAACTGTTTTAATACATTTGAAAAAACAGAAGAGCTGTTGCATAAAATCAGTCATATGTAAAATGTGATCTTACCACATCCGCACAGTAACATCTCTCAGGTAAATTAATGGTCATTGCAGGTTTAGGACTGCGCAGATCCCAGAACTGCAAAGTAAAACAATTGCAAAATGATAAAGAACTAAAGAATGAAATAATAAAACAAAGAAGTTACAAAATCTCAAACAAATATCAACCCTTAATGTTTTATCCCAGGAACCAGTCATTAGGCAAGAATATGTTGATGCCTTTATCCAGTGACATGTTTTAATGGGTGCATCATGTGCTGCTACTTGCATGCATTGATTCGAAGCCAAATCCCAGCACTTGGCTGTTTTGTCGCATCCAGCCATAAATACTTTAGTTCCATCCTAAAAGAATACATTCATGATTTCACACACATATTCTTATGCTAGTCAATTAGAAGAGACAATAAACAAAAGTATGAATAAGTAAATACTTACATCAATCCAGCACACATCCAGTACGGGTGCGGCCATACTCTGCATCGACTTGGGTACCGTTTTGCCGGATTGCTCGACCTCCCAACAACGAACATTGCAATCCCAGGAACCGGCGACGAGAAAATTCTGCTGTACAGAAGCCGGACTGAACGCCAGGCTGGAGATAGAGTCGTCGGGAGGAGAGACAACTTCGAAATCCTGCATGGGATTCGACGTATTTGACGATCCTGTTCGCAGCATGTTGTTCTGGTTGAACATCTTCCAAGTGCTCGATAAGAATTAATCTCCAAACGTTGTTCTTCGTACTCCGGAAAATTCTCAGTTGCGAACCGACGAAGAGAGATCGACTTTTCGCGCAAGTACAATTTCTTCCGAAACTTCCTCACCGGAATCGCGTATATACACATGCAGCATTTCGTTTTACACAGGGATTTATTTGAGTTTTTATACGTTTGTCTAATCTTACGCTTAATTGCGTCAAAACTGATTCAAACACATAAAAGATATACACAGCGCGCAACAATGCTTTGTCATTCGGCCTCGTTCACAACAACCGTCTGTTGTTACAAGTCGGATAATTGCGAAACGCGCAAAATCAACCAATAGGGTTGATCGGACTTGCCAATGAAGTTCCGACATGTTCGCGGCCCAAGAACTTCTACATTGACTTGAATCTTCGCTAACGCTGCTTTCCTTTTAGGAGACACAGTCGACACATTCGACACAAAACGTCACACGTCGCCAATCAGTGCTGACTTTTAGCCAGGCCCTAAAAGGAAAGCAGCGTAAATTAGGTATTTTTAGCAAAGACATAAACCTCGAGAATGTTAAACTTCTTCGTAAAGCTCCTGTCACTTTCTGTGATCCTGGTATGAAACTTGGATTTTTCCGCTAGAATTTACCGATAAATATTATCAACAAATTACTTAGCGCCACTTTCTTCAACTTATATTGTTCCTAAGTTACCGACTGAAAAGCCACCTCTTTCCTGGTAGAGCTCTTGCCACTTTCTGTGATCTTGATACTAAATATTTCAATATACGCCCGAAAATTGTTGCAGTACAGACTCAAACTAGATTGCATTTGTATCGTTTACGCTCGGATGTCATAGTTTTCGAATCTACTGATATGTGGCGCTGAAAGCATCAGCCAAGAGCGTCGTAAGGTTAGGAAATCAAGGTTGGTTAGCTTCTCTCTGCTTTTGGACGACGAGTTTACAGCTGCCAGGACTAAAAATATTCATATTTCGCGTGACATGTGCTGTAGACTTTCAACACTGGCAGTGATTATCGGAACGTAGCCTGTGTACATAGACAAATTATCTTGTCATCACTGAGATGCGTCAGCGATTCCCAGTGCTAATTATCTACGCAAGCAGGTTTGTCCGTGTCGGCAGTTCGTCGTCTCGAATTTCCTTGTTTATCTCGTCCCCGTGTCGATTATCCTCGAGATTCTAGAACCATGTTTCCTGTGATGTTCGAGGTGGAATTGTAGCTGCGCCGATTGTCACGGAATGTAAACACACACAATCCGTCTGTCGCACCACCCGTCGTGTCAAATCCCGTGAGAAACTCGATATAGGACCTTATGTTGTGAGACGTGACAGATCATCACGTCGTGCGCTCTCGGTGCGACAATCATGAGTTGACATCGGTTAACGTCGTCGTCAGTCGTCGAACAAATAAATGCCGGAGCATGAACGTCGCCGAGGACGCCGAGGGCGCGTTGGATCCGCGCATACAGGTAATTCTCTTCTTCGAGGAAACGTCGGTTTCTCTCGTTGTTTCCTTTCCGATCGAAAATATCGGGTGTGTTTTATACGAGACAGACCTGTAGGTTATGCCCGCGAGCGCGATCGCAGTGCCTAACACAGCCTGGTACATTGTCCCATTTTGCTTTCACTTTCCGTCCTCAGCGAGGGGGAGCGAGTTGGGATTTAGTTGTGCTCGCGATTATCAATGAATCAAGTGGAGGCATGATGTCCTTGAAAAAGAAGTAGACTCTTCGTGGATAATCAATTCAATTTGAAGCTTCTTTTGTTGTTGTGTGTGTTTGAAATGCATGATGTCTATCTTTCTTTTCTTGTTTATAATATTGTACATTAAAAACAAATTAATAATAAATGAGTAATATGTCTATATGTTCCTTATTTATTCCTATTTTTTGCACTGTGAAATCATTCAAAAAGTTGTGCATGAACCATAGAAAAGTAATGTATAAGTTGTAAGAGATTAAACCTTATCTTTTAGATTGAGTTGGAGAACTTGAACAATGCCACTGATAATATTAATAAGCTGGAGATTGAATTGGATGTAAGAAATTTAAGGATTGTGTGTTTATACAAATTTAAACACAGAGAGAAAAAAATTATATAAGTGATGTCAATTAAATTTTAGGAAGCTCATACTGCTTTTAGACAGCTACTTTCTGATACAACAAGAAGATTGAAAGAAATTACAGACAAACTGGGCACCACTTGCATTGAGAAAGCAAGATGTTATTACGAAGCATTGGAAGTGGCTCGTCAAACTCAGGTCAGAAATCCATTAAAGTTCAATTTTTTTTTATAGAAATAAAAACAAGAACTATTTATTTGTATTTGTCATAAATATCATTTGAACATGATGCATATTTTATAAGATAGCTTTTTATCTTTTAAATTATTTAATTTTATTACTCACAAAAAGCAAAACTCTTACAGGTGCAGTGCCAACAACAGGCACAACTATTTCAAAGAGCCAGTGAGATTCATGCGGCTGCGAAAGAAACAGTCGCTCTGGCAGAAGCGCGATTTATATCTCATCAGCATGAGTGGAATTTCGACCAAGCGTGGCAGGATATGCTCAATCATGCCACTATTAAAGTAAGCATCAGAGTAGAACGCTTAGCGTATAATAAACGGATTCAATGACAACTCTCTTTTAAATTATTACGAGAAATAGAAAAAAATATATTCGAAAGTTTTTTGAGCTCAAATAAATAATAACGTTCCAAGTTGATTTAATAAAAAAAAAACAAAAAAAAAAAAAACAATGAAATGAAATATTTTGCATCAAGGTCATGGACGCGGAAAATCAGAAAGCCGAATGCGGTCGAGAGCATCATCGCAGAGCAATGCTGTTTCACGACGCGGAAAAGAGAGTTCTGCAATTGGAGGAGAAGCACAGACGTGCGATAATAAAAGCAAGGTCGTATTTCGAGGTGAAGACCCAGTGCGATCAGATGCTGGCGACGCAAAAGGAGAGAGTGGAATATCTGCAGCAAACCATTAAGGAAACGAAACGCAATTACGCAATGAGTCTTCGAACATTAGAGGAGATTAGTAATCAGATACATCAGCACCGAAGAGATTATGGTAATTTGAAACACTTAAACGCGCTTGAGGAAAGTTATAGTCGGTGTTTTTTTGCTAAATGAATAAAACGATTTGTATTTTTTTTTTTTTTTTCAGACATTGTGGCCAACGGGCCGCGAGAACCTGGCGTTGGAGCCGAGCTAATCGGTTCCGACATATATCAAAAGTATAAAAACCATCTTCGTAGTCCCGATAGTCGCAAAATGTCCAACAGGTGTGCCGAGAACAAGATAGACGAGAAAGTGCACGATATCGAAGTGAGTAAAAATTTGCAGAAGCCCAGTTCGGCGAAAGAAGACGCGGAACATCTCGAGAAGAGATCCGTCGACGGCAGTGAGAGCAAGTGCACGCAGTGGGAACTGGAGTTGCAGGCCAGTATGGAGAAATTGAATTGCTCGTCGATCGAGAATTCGTTGTACGTCAAAAAGCAAGACGAAGTGCCAAGTTCTTCTTCTGATTCGCGAGATCCCGACGTCGGAACGCGCTACAACCTCCTACCTGCAGAGCTATCTGAGCCAAATAGTTCAAATCGATCTTCATCGTCGACCAAAGAGCCGGAAACGTTTCTCGGCAGACCGTTGCAAAGATCGTATTCGACGCAGAATTCGACACTGCGTGAAACATCAACAACGATCTCCCCAAAGAGCGATATCTCAAAATCACTGAACAATAGTCCGATAAATAGAAATTTATTTAATCTTGAAAGTAGAAATGTTACGGAAAAAACGGGAAGCGCGGATGCATCGAAGTACGTGCCAAACGACATTTCTCAATTTTATATTCAGAATGGAAACGCGCAGAACGAGAAAGCTATTGATCAACAACGACCCGCGAGCTCGCAAGATGACGGGACGATGTTGTTGGGATCCAGCTCTGCGAATATCTCGCAACAGAGCGTATCGTGCAGCGCCTCGTCGAGTCCGGCGAAAATGACGCCGTCCGCAGACAGCGGCGAACGAAAAATCAGGCCGGAAAACTGGGCGAGTAACGTCAACAGTATTAAAGAGTTACCGTTGCTGTCGCTTTTCGGATCACCGTCGGCGTTAACGACGTTGATCAAAGGCAAGAGTTGCAGCATGATCGATTTGGACGGTAAGCCGGGCCTGAAGACGTTGCTGGACAAGTCTCGCCTGGGCAACATCCGAGCGGTGAGCATGGAGAGACTGGCTAATGTGAGACACAACGTGATTAATAATTATGTAGAGACCAAGACGAACGATGTTACGTCAAATGAATAACGATGTAGAATAATAATAATAACATAGGAAAACTACCGATTACTTGTGATAAACAACTTGAGTGTTTACCTACGCGTAAGTTAGTAGAGAATTGTGTCAAGGAAGCTCAAATTCTATCGAGAAAACATTTTTTTTGTTTTTTTTAGCGATAGCGCTTTAATTTAAACGATACGCTAAGGCTTTCATATACTTTTTTTTTTTGAGAAGTTACAATTTGCAACGCCGCCAGTTATGTGTTGCTACGTTAATTGCGTGTAAACTTTCGCGAAAAGTATCTCTTCGAGAATAGACTCGTTCGGTTTGTCTTGGACGACGATGTTCGCGAGGAGAAGTAAGAAAACGAGCGTCCATCTTGTCATTCGGGATGACTGAGCGATTATCGAGGAGTCTTAATTAATTATTAATACATTTGCTTGTAAATAAACGTTGAAAGTTCAAGTTTATCGCAACTGCGATCGCAGTCGCTTACGTATGAATTAATTAAATATACAAATCCACGCGAATCCACTATTTCCAGACACTTGTTCTCGAAAAAAACTGACTAGACGATGTAAGCGTCATATCTCGTTTACTATTTTCTAATCTTTTATATATATATATATATATATATATACATATATATATGTACATGTGCTTTTTTTAAATAAAAAAAAAGAAAGAAAAACGTTCCTCGTGACAAGCAATCATTCACACTCGTGCGGTAACAAGTTGATGTGAAAAAAGCGATGTGTGAACTTCTTCCGAATCGTGAAATTGTAAGTTGTCTCGTGCGAACAAAAGTTAACATTAAAAAAAAAGCAACGTGTAACTTTTCTCGTGTGAAATTGTTGTCTTCTTGCGAGCGCAAAGGTGTGAGAGAAAGAAAAACTTGATGTATTGCGCGAAGTTTTTCTTTCCTTGATCTATATTTTCGGATGCCACACACTTGTGTACATCACAGAGATAATAGATAGGTCTGCGTGTGCGTATTGGACGTAATATTCCACGGATAAACATAACGACTGTAGTGTAAAGCATTGATGTCTTTACACATAAAGTTGCGCTTTTCATTGTTAAGATATTGAGACAATTGTCGATACAACTTTATGCGCAGAGGCGTTTCTGCGAGGAGTTGTTGCAAAAGTTGAAAGTCAATGACTTGATATCGCGCCTCGATAAAAAGAAGTGTATGTTTCTATTTAAATCGAGAGATTGCGAAAGGGAGAGTCTCTGTAAAAAAAAAAAAAAAAAAAAAAAAAAATATTGCGCTAACATCACCGCGTTCCTTTTGTTGTTCCGAGAAACGTCAAAATGGCCTTGTACTTTTTCATTTAAATAACCGCACACATCGAGCATCTTCCGGCTCTGAACCAAATGTGTAAAATTCTCTTGAACTAAATCACAGCGGAATCGAGAACGCTCGTCACGTGGACTTGACGCAGTCATCGGAATAAACACTCGCATCTCTCGAGTCCTCTCAAAAATATATTAAAAAAAAAAAAAAAAAAAAAAAAAAAAAAAAATTCTGCAGAGAGATAATCGCGAAGGAGGGAAAAAAACGTGTCTCTGACGCGGGTAAGCTCTCTCGTTTTTCCGATAAACATTAATCATTCTCTTCTTCAGTGGCACATATTAACGTTTAATGACAGATTGTTTTATTTGTCAATGTTCGAATTATCAGTAACCCTGATAGCGTATTAAAATTTGTTGAAAATAACAATTTTGTCGTCGAAAATAAAACGCAACAACGATCTGTCGACAAATTTTTTTTTTCACACTGCCGGAAAGAAAAAAACGCATAAACGTTGCGTTGTAAAAACAAGTTTCTTTTTTTTCGTGCCGCAGACACAACTCGAATATCAGACACCGGAAATTGCAATAATATATAATTACGAGGATATATACAGCGTCTCGCTCGTGACGAAGATCGGCCGATCGGCGGCGACGCGCGTCATCGGCAAAAGGTTATCGAGACGTGAGACCGATAAAAGACGCTGTGTACCGACAAACCCGGCCGAGATGCTTCGCGAAGAAACGGATAACGAGAGACTCGATTATACGGTCCCCAAAGCTGACGTCCGCGCGATAAACAATCATCGTCGCAAGGCATGTGTTACTATCTTGTACACACGAGACTAAGCGGACGACAAAGCACGCAGAAGTCGTCTCTCACTTGGGATTTGTACGATAAGAACAAATCGGAGAACAACAGCTCTTATCACACTCGTCTTGTAAAGCCGTCATATGGATTGTTTTCAATTATTCTGCAAAAAATAGTTTCTATTATTTTACTGTCAATGCACAATTTGATATTACATATAAAAGACATGATGCGTTTTAACAGACGTATGTTAGAAAATAATTTGTTGTATTTTAATTTTTTTAATGACGCAACAGAGTTAAAACGTTGATAATTTTATTTTTTCACGTATATTCCGTTAATTGTAAAAAATATTAGACGAAGAGAAACACGATATGCGTTGCAGGGATTGAATTGTCTCGATCGACAATTTTCGGACAGTGTTCACAACATGGTGCAGAAGAGGAAAGAGATTTGCGCTGCTGAAAACGAGGACGACGAGGATGAACGGGAAATTGAGGAGGACCGAACCGAGAACGCGGAAATGACACAGAGAACGGACGCGAACAGAGAGAGCGAGGAACGGGAAGACGCGCAAATTGCGGAATGCGCGATTTGTCACGTTCACGTCGACGAAACCAATTTCGGCAGGAGTGTTGTCGTCGATTCCGAACAGAACTCGCGCTGTTCCGAGGGATATCTGGTGTGTCAACGTTGCGTACGAAAGATCTCCGTTCAATCAGGTCAATAAAATCTCTCAGCCGACTTCGCGCGTCTCCTCGTGGAGAACAGAAGTTGAATTCCTTATTAAAAACGGATCGAATCGAACAGACAGCAGCGATTATCGAGTCTAACTCTGTTTACTTTTTATTTATTTATCTTATTTTTCTTTCACACGTCGAGAAACCCGCCTGTCAATTTTCACAGGTGCGCAGGAGCAGAGATCGCACGCGAGTTTCTTGGTCAGGAACAGAGACGACGGTTGCGACGGTCGCACGCGTTCGAAGAGGATGTACGACTCGCCGATGTACCTGCAATTCCAATCCCGTTCGGTTTCGGACGCGCGTCGCGACGTTCGTCGACACACGATGCTGTTCGCGCGAAAAAGCAGTGAAGCAATGGATTCGGACGCCGACTCGCACGTGGCCGATCTATGGCGGGAAGAGCAATCGGATAGTTACAGAAGACAGTGCCAACAGCAGAACGGCTGTTGCAATCCAATGACGAGAAGATACGACGCGGCGGACGGATGTAATTCCGAGATCAAGACGAAGAGTCACTTTCTGGCGTCCTCGGTCGAACACTCGCGCAAACCCATACGTTGTCCGCGTATGGACTGTTCGGTGAACGTAGCCTTCTCGGCGCTGACCCATCACTTTCTCTTCGATCATCCCGAAGTACCTATTCTCAGCGTGGAACCCGGTGCCGAGAGCACGCTCATCGTCAGCTACGACGCTCTCTCTTGCAACTCCAGCCGGTGTCTGGCCCTTTTGCTGGTGTCCGGGAAGCTGTCGTTAGTATATGACATAATCTATGAATAAGGGGAATACGATTGTGATAAAAAACAACCAAGGAAATCTTCTCGCGTAATTTTCAAACTCGCGACCCACAAATCACTAATAGCAGAAATTTTTATCACAATAAGAGATTCCGCAGCGAGACTATTCGGTGGCAATCAAATAAACCCGAAGTATCGGAATCGGCTGCCCCTGCCGGTGCTGGCCGCGCGTTTGCACAACAATCGCGGTTACGCGTCTTGCGAGGAGATCCACGCTGGCGGTGAGGGCCAGTGCGAGAAAGACGTGATCGTCGCCTGGGTAGCGGGACTGGACGTCGGCGACACGAACGACAGACTTCGGTGCAGCATCCAGGTATAATCGCTACATTTTGAGAAAATACCGCACGACAATGTTTCACCGTCGATTTGCGCGTTATCAGGCCGTGGATAACATCGAGAACGGAGGATTCCGATCGCTCACGTACACGGGCCCGGTCATGTCCCTGAGAGCCACCCAGTGTCCGCGCGATGTCTTCCTGGCCGGCGACTGTATAGTTCTCCACGAGGGACTGATCAGCCACATCACTTCCGGCTGTACCAGTCTCAATGTAAATGTTATTGTGCATTGAAAAACCTGTCACGCTACATAGTGGTTGTGTCCTTTAAACTGTAAGTGCTATTTGAAAATATGTGTGTCCAATATTATAAATTACGAGAAACCGCAGTAAAAAAAAAAAAAAAAAAAAAAAATCAGAGAATTAACGTCGTGTGTGAGAAAACGTTATAATATATTTTGTGTAAAAAAGTGTGTATAAAAAGTACGTATAAATGAAGACAACGGTGATTCGCGTACGAATCATAAGCTAGTCATGGCAGGTGGTCGCGCGTACGCCTTAGGAATGAAACCGTACTTGCGGGTTTTTGGCGCGTAGGCCCAGAGCCAACCGTCCACCGTTTGATTTCCCAAATCCGCGTAGATCCAGTCTGCCCGTTTCACCGACAGATCGTCCGGCGCCTGCGCTTTGTAGTCGTAAAGCACCACCAGTTCCGTGCCGGCCGTGTCATCCCGGAAATCTCGCATCCCCTTTTGTTGCAGCGCGTCGCCACCCGTTATGTTGCCTCCCGTACCCTTGCCTGCGAGATAAATGAGAAAAGTATATAGACGGAATTCCGCAGAATCGAACTTTTGTTGATTTACGCGTTTTCTGGAATTATAATTTTTCCAAGACTGATTTAATTGTCAAACGGAGAAATCAGAACCTGAATTGTGAATCTCCGCGGACACTGTATTCGTAGTGGCGGTGGTGCTCGTCGTGGTGGTCGTCGCGTAAGAGTGGAGAACGTGGCCCGGATAAACAAAACCGGACGGCACGAAACCCTCGTTGCCGTCGCAGTGTCGCAACACCCAGAACCAATCCGGATCGTCGCGATTCAGCACCGTTACGAATTCGCCTCTCTCGACACTGACGTCGTTCTCATCTCGCGCTACAAATGTGTAAAGGACGATGTATCTTCCGGCCGACGGATCCTGTGAGATATAAAAAATCAAAGCGCGAGGTTTTGTTTTTCGGTATTGTTTTTAAATAGATATTTTCTGCGGCGCTCGAACCGCTCCTTGAGCGATACCTTGAAGAAAGGATGCACATCCGGCTGAGACGATATGGTCTGTATAGAATTCTGCGATTGCGTGATGTTGGAGCGAGTCACGTCCGTGTTCGCGTTGTTATTTCGCGCGTAGCTCTCGCAATCCGACGCGGATCCGGTGTCGGTTTGCTGCATCTCCTGCAGACGACCCGCGCTAAGAAGATCGCAGTCGTTCTCGCTTGATCGCGGCAGCTTTTTCTTCACGTTATTCAAACTGGCGAGCGTCAATTCCGCAAGCTGCGACGTGTACGGCGTGCAATACGAGTGCGGCACGAAGCCTTCCATACGCGTATCCGCCGCTATCACATAAACCCAATCGTTTTCTCTATAAAGCACGTTCACTACCTGCAAAAACACGCAAATGTCGCCGGTGTACAAACGTGCCAAGATACAAATTTTTTTCTCTAACGAAAAAAAGAAGATCGTCGTTTTCCTGTGATCTTTCTCCACAAGAAAAGAAACGAAAACCAGAGCAAATTCTTTTTGTCACACGCGCAGCAGAATCGCTAACCTGGCCCCTTTTGACCTGAAGCTCGTCGTCCACGCAGGGAGTGAAATCGTGCACGATGACCATTTTGCTGTCCGGAGATAGTCCATTCTCCTTCTCGATGCCGACCCGTACGAGAGTCTCGATACTGGCGCTACCGGTGATCCGGCCAGGTGGCAGCGGTACCCTCGTGTTTTGGCCGCCCAGTCCTGTGCCGCCGACGCAGTCCTTCTCCAAATTAAAGTTATGCGCTCCGGCTGATGGGGAATCAATTTGTTACTTGCGATTTGTTTGTGAACAAACAAAATGAGCACAAAATGAGAGAGAAAGAGTCAACGGAGAGAGTTATGGAACGCGTGAAGCAATTTTCGAATAATAAAATAACGCGGCTCTCGTAATTAATAATTTCTAAAATAATTAAAAATTAATACGATTTACGTGTAATAAATACAATCAAAGTTGTGCGTCGCTCGAATCGGTCCAGATCGCTTCCCGGAGGTTTTTTAACTGGAAGCTGAATAACCGGTCCCGAGCAACAGGTGATCGAACCGACGGTGACATTTGGATGGCTCTCTCTCTCTCTATCTATCTCTGTCTCTTTTTCTCCCGTTCCTCTTTCTTTCTCTCCCTTCTGCTCTGTGTCTTGCGAATTGTTACGCCGCTTCCTACTGGATTTTTCTTGCGTCCTTCTTTCTTTTCTCACGGTAAATTCCGTGTTTTAGCATACGTTTTTACTTACATTTCTTCTTCTTTCCGCGACGTATGCGCACGGGACACAGGAAGGCCATTCTTGCCTTTCTGCGGTTCGTTCGCGCGACGCGCTACCTGATTTTTCACATCTCCGACGACGTGCCGATCGGACTGCGCGTCCGTTGCGCGACGCAAAAGTAGATGAAATGATAGACGTGAAATGATAGACGAGGAATGCGAAAGAGATCTCTTCACGATAGCGAGCGGGTGAGTGTGTATATCCTCGGACACAAGCGACCGCGATCGTGTGATTTAATCCTGGACACGGCAGGTAGAGAGCGCTACGGGATGACGCAAAAACCGACGCCGAGGTATCGCCGAAGACAGGCAGGTATCGTCTCTTCAGGTCTCGGTCTCCTCTACAAACAGGCAGAGAGATCGGTTTCGTTAATCTTTTTTTTTACGAAACGACTCGGCAGATAACCTCCCCTCCCCAAAAAAATTCTTTCCACTGTTCCAACAATAAACTAACGGATTAACATGTGCAAACAATAATAATTAACATGCAATTGAGCAAAGCAACAGATAAAAATTTATACCGGTCGAAAACATTGAATATTTTAACAAGAAAAAGCAAAATTTTTTCCACATTTTCGAAGCGCATCGAAAACTACCTTTCCTTAAAAAACGACAAGATTGTAATTTTCCAGGTGTTATCGCTTAAATTATCTTTCTCGTTTAATTGAAAAATTTTCTACACGTGTTCCTGAACCCACTATCTCTCTCTCGGACCGTGACAGGGATGAGATATAGATCTTGCTCAAAACTTCTGCTTTTTTTTATTGTATTTAATTAATATAAACGACGGTGGTATATTCGTTTCTTGCCTATGTGTATATATAACAGAGCTCTCTTGACGCTTCGCTTAACAATTGCGGGTATTTTTTTTTTTTTTTTTTTTTTTTTTTTTCTTCACTGTGGAAAATAGTATATCGTATATGTACAATCGCATCGCAAAGTGGTGCCGAATATAATTTATATCATTTATAGTCGTTAGATTGCGGATTGACTATTTAGGGTCAGAGGGTTAGTGTGTTATATCCTAACGTGTGTAAACAGTTTAATTGATTTCAGTTAAATATATGCGAGAGGAGACCGCGACGAAAAAAAAAGTTATGCGCGCAAGTTTTTACATATACATCCGTGTGTGTACTTACACACGCGTAGATACACATGTGTGTAAAAAACTCGACAAAACAACGAAAAAAAGTATCGTCTTGCGTTGTGTTGTCTTCATGCAAAATAATTTGTCGGTAAAACAATCAACGGTGATGGAGTTTTGTGTTCGCCGAAGTATGCAAACAAACACACGCACGCACGCACAAACAAGTAATAAAACTAGCATGTACCGAGAGATAATATAAATGTACGTGGTGTTCGCTTTCGCACGGCGCGTGTAATCGGAGTCGCGAGATTCTAACGAAGACTCGTCGTGTGTTGTTTCTCTTTTGTATGTGCGTGTGAAATAGATATAAAATCGCATCGATACAAAATCGTCTTTACTTTTTTTAAATAAGAAACAGCGCAATTACACACACACGATGAAGATGAGAACGAAAGAAACAAACAGGCCGCTCCTACTAATGTTGTTCTCTCTATTTTGTAGCAAATCAGTGTATGTGTGAATGTTGTTGTCGCTTTGTGTGCAGATATATATATATCTGTGTACAAATATATACATACACATGCAAACATATATATGAAATACACACGCGCGATCTGAAGGTGGATCGTGGATCCCGTGTGAGTAAAACGACACGCTTCTCAAAAGGGAACCGCCGCTCGTTGTAAGCTAATTATTATTATTTTTTTTTCCTTATTATGCCTTCGCGATTCTTACGAGAGTAAGGACGTAGAACACTTAAAGAGAAGGTCGATTAGAATCTCTCTTCGTTTTATTCTTCTTCTTCTCTCTCTTCTTCGTGAGGTGAAGAGGAAAAGGAGGAAGAGGGTAATCAGGAGGAAAATTTACAAATTCAAGAGAGAGAGAACGAGAGGTCAGACTTTGTACTTTCGTATTGCACTTTGTTTGTGTGTGTATATAAATGTTTTTATAATATGACACCGCTCTGGAGAGAGTTTTCAAGAATAAACGCAATCCGCGTGAGAGACTCTTGTTTTTTTTTTTTTTTTTGTTTTTTTTACTCTATAAATGTTCCGACACAGAGTTCGTAGTAACGCGATTAAGATAATAAATGAAGAGAGAGAGAAAGAGAGAGCGTAATTCGCGTGAGAAAATAAACACTGCCTTCAAAGATCTTTGTCCAAATTCTTTCTCTTCTCGCGCGATTGCCGAACGACAATTTTTACCGACATTATGCAACTTTGCGCTGTGCTAAAAACAAATTTAAACAAATATCTCCCGACATAACAACTTTTCCGACACCTCAAAAGTGTCGTTCGCACTTCATCGAAAAACGACGAGCGAGAATCGTCCGGACGACGACGTCTTAAAAAGTAATTTTTTCTCTTTTTTTTTTGTTTTTTAACTAACGCTTCAAAAATTTTTCGAATCGCCTAAACAACGTTCTCAAAAAATCTCTAAAAAGTCTAAAAAGGAATGTCTAAAAAGATATCTAAACGGTGCCTCTCTTTTTGTTCAGAGGGAAGGGGAGGATCGACACCGGAAAAAGGATGTATTTAAACAATATCTCCAAAATTTTGGGGACGCCTAAAATTGTGTCTATAAACCGACACCTTACACGTACGAAACAAATATGTATCACGTCCTAAAAAGATCTCGTATCGTGCTGAAACAACAAATCGTCTCCAAGAAACGTCAAATGTAATAATATCGAAGGAGATTCGCTTTTCGAAAGGAAATTTTCGAAGAAGACACTCGAGATGTTCTTTACACGCACATGCATTCTCTCTCCGACGCGTTCCGAGAGCAGCTTACACTCGAATTAGCATAGACACGGGGTTTATTCGGAACGTTCGGAAATTTCAACTCGTCACACACCGAGAGACTGTGTATGTGTGTGCATCGCTGGAAGAAATTTCACGCTAGCGGGATCTCCACCCGAGAAACACGCGACTTGAAACGCGATTTATATCGCGCCGCGAAGTTTCCTCGTGCACGTTGTACACAATGACGTTCGCACTATGCTGTATTCGTTTATTTGTTAGTTCGTTATCGTACAAACGCTCGATGCTATTTATATATGTATATACGCCTTATTATCTATTCAAATAGGTTTTCTTCCTCGATGGGGCGTGTGCGTGCGTCCGCGTCTTTTACACATTTTTTCCTGCTTTTTAGTTTTTGCGTAATACACGTCGAAATTAAATGACAATCGCGTAAACATGAACGCGCGAGCGAATTTACACACACTCGGAACGATAATAGCATCGGTGATAAGACGCGCGCTTCGTTTGCCGGACGAATGATCGAACACAAATATCGCAACGATTGCGATTCGAGTGTGTTTCGAGAGATGAAACATCCAATTGAAAGAAAACACGTGCGCGCGCGTTTAAAGGATAAACACGAAAGACGAGAGCACGCACACGCGCACGAGGTCGTGTAATCTCAGCTACAATCCGCGTATTCGACAGTCAGACTAAACATTATAACAACAGAGATAATACCCGCTGTGTATGTAACGCATGAATAAAAATCGCTTCCGACTTTGGCTCTGCTCGTCTTGTCATTTAAAAAATCGACAATGTTGCTCATACCGACAAAAACACGCGATGTGTGTGTGTGTGTGTAGATTTATACATCAGAAACACACGTTTTGAATATCGCGCACGTAGATTACACATACGTGCGTGTTAGTATTTTTTTTTTTATTTTTTTTACTTGAGATCAGACAACGATAGATCGTCTCTCTCTCTTCTTCGTTTCTCTGAAATATTAATTTTTCACATCTCTCAAAATTCTCTTACACACACATATCAGTAATCCTCGTGAGAATTAACATACGTGATGATGAAAAATACACATCTTGAGTTGTCGTGGCAGTTCGCCCAGATTTTCGCGTACGAAAACCGATTGACTTTATATGCGGACTTTGAAAATTGTATTTTTGAAACCGAGCTGTATTACAATCATGTTTAGGGTATCATTAAACGAATTACATTCGTTTTTTACATACTAGATAAACTCTACGATAACCTGTATATATATATATATATATATATATGTATACATGTACGTATATGAAAAACGAACTCTATTACATTTCTCTTTACTTTAGGTGGGCTGCTTACATTACCGTAAATATTACAAATGTAACGTACCTTATCTATTGAACGAGTGTTACAATAGGGCGCGTATGTGTACACGCACACATATATGTGTGTACATATACGCGTGTAGTGTTTTCTATATAAATGTATTCTACGTCGTCGAGACAAAAATTACTTCGCGCACCTTTGCATTAAAACAGATTGCTTTGAAAATCCAACACACATTCGCTCCATTCAAATGCGCATCGAGTAATAATACACACTCGCATGTTGAGTTCTTTCTTCTTCTTTCTTTCTTTCTCTCTCTCTCTCTCTCTCTCTCTCTTTCGCAAATACGCAATGTAATTCACACAGTTCCGCGACTTTATGCACGTTACTGGCACTGCTACTGCAAAAACAAAAAAAAATAAAAATAACGCAATAAAGAAAGAAGGAAAGAAAACGGTGAGAAATAAAATACATATGTACGGATGAGATCTTCGAAGCAGTCTCGACGTACGCACGCGTGTGTATCTTTTCGCAATACACGATCGTGTGGTTTGCAATAATCATCACGTTTCGTGCTACACAATGGAAATATATAATGCGCGCGTGTGTATATATACATACATATATATACACGCGAATTACATATTGTTATACAACTATATTCTTAAATATCGCCGGGTATACATGAGTATAATGTATGCAAACGCGCGTGTCATACAATCCCCGATCTTAACCGACTCGTGAGTTCACGACCGATCGAATGCGATGCGGTTCGATTTAAATTGTCAGATTTAAATTGTTTTGCGCGACCGAAACTCAAAGATGTTTTTATATAAATATATACACGGTTCGCGCGATATGTGTAACATGTGTGCACATTTTTTTCAAATCGGTGATCGCATTATCAGTCCTCCGTCACGTAAAAATATATTTAAGCGGCGAGTGATAAAAACACATGCAGCGTCATATGCAAAGTAAACAAAATAAAAAAAAAAAAAAGAAAGAGAGAGATAAAAGGCAAACGTTTTCCTGTATCACGCATTTGAGTGATTACGTTGTAATAAATTACAACAGAGCAATACGTACATCGCTCTCTTGTATATATATAATATATATATATATCTGGTATATATGGGTATTTTTTACTGCTTACATCTACACACATTCTCGTTTTTGTTTTCATACACGTGCTTGCTGTTCATGCTTCGGTGTGTACATATACTTCGTAGATATATATATTTTGAATATATATTAAAAAAATCTATTTCCCTTTACATTATATATTATATATGTAATAGAGCGTGTATATAATATAAACTTGATGCACAGACATTCGCAAATATATATGGAATACATTTTCTGCACGCGGAACAAAATTTAAATCTCTTCGCGTTTCCTGCTTTTTCACTTTCTCAACAATCGAATCGCGTAATATAGAACAAAAAAAAAAAAAAAAAAAAAAAAAAAAAAAAAAAAAAAAAAAAAAAAAAAAAAAATATAATGTGTGACAAACATGATTTTAACACTCGGTCTCTCTGCTTGAACTGAATATCTCGACCAATTTCATATTGATAGCGTTTATTCTTCTCTTCAAATCTTAAAAACCGTTTTAAGTAATTTCTCGTCGTGGTGACAACACGCTATCTCGATACGATAAACGATCAATAAGATAACTGTCTCGTTGAGCTACACGTCTCAATAACAGATTTATGTTAAGCAGAAATATTCTGAATACATACATACCTAAAAACAATATAAAAATATATATTCCGCTCTTTGAAAAACTATATATTTCTTTTTAAAATTAAATTAAAGTTACAAATTAGCTAATATTTAATTAAAATTGTGATTTATTCAAAACAAAGATTTAATATTGCGACAGTTATCTTCTCTCTTTCTACATATCTCCTATCTTTCCTTCTTTCTCTCACATGCACACAGATACATACATACACACACAGGCAGACAGACACAGACAGTAGGACCAGTTTCAGTATAATTGATTAAATACTAAACTGATATATGCCAACAATAAAATATACAAAAATTGAATATAAATATGCATCTATATATTACAAGAATGTAACTCTTCCACAGCGAATATAGATAAAAAATACTGTACATTAATTAATAACAAAACTTTAATGTAATCTCAACAGAAGTTTATGTACAGCGCGCGCGTTCACACATGCATATAAATTTGATTGATATAATTCTCGTACTGCTTTCGATACTTCTCCGACATCAAAAGAAAGCATACGTGCATACACACGTTTAAAACTATAAAACACTTTTAGTTTCATTTAAAAAAAAAGAAAAAAAAAATATATATATATAACCGTTGACGATCGTTGACGATCTATCTTACAAAGTGTCATTTAACAAATTACACTGTTAGGAAAATTAAACAATTTCGATAACGACAATTTAATTGCCGATGCAAAAACATTCCAACGCAGTATTACCAACAACAATTCGAGTTATGGTCCTACTGTGCGTACAAAAAGAAAAAAGGGAAACTCTTCCCGTTGTCCTCATTAGGCGTGCTTCGAAACAAAGCGGATTCCTATTTTTTTTTTGTTTTTATCACAAGATTGTAATCGCGGCAATTTCGTGTAGCGAAACATGTAGCGTGACGTTATAAATATTAGAATGTAGTACAATTTTTTGGAACACACCTAGGTTTTTTATGTTTACAACATATCTAGAATAACAATATAGCACCTAGGTTTTTTGTACTTTAGCATTATTTCTTTCGTCATGATGAGTGTAATTAATTATTACGAACATACATCTATATATATATATATATGTATATATATATATATATTTATAACGCCAAGTTGTATATTTACAATATACGCGATCGTGACTACAAAGATTTGAATGGAAAGCACAATCTCTAAATTAATTTTACTATAAATTGTTTTTCTCACTCACTCACTCACTTGCTCGCTTTTTCTCGTATGTGTATTTTTATTTCTCTTCGTTTATTTTTTAACAAAGAGGAATCGAAATTATATAATCGTAAAAACAATCTCGCATTGTTTTTTTTGTTTTAATATGTACGAAGTAATGTCTTGTCGTTAAAAGTAATTTGTTTTTTCTTGGCGCGGTATTATCTCTCTTAGATCTATATTTCTCTCCCTTGTCTCGTGTATGATACAATATCTACATTTCGATTTTAATGAAAAAATCGATCGATACAAGTATACTTGACGTAGCTGTCCAACTTGCGACACATATTAATGCTTTTGTCACATCTCCCACATCGGAAAGTATCCGCTGGTTTTGTTTTTCAAATCCGTCTCGTCCACGATCGGGAAACAAGCGGATACCAACAATAACTTGTCTTCGAAGCGCATGTATCGACGATACAAAGAAAGATGCGTGTGTGCCTTTCGTTAATATTTGCGATAATGCAAACAGGAAAAGGATGTGTGTACTATACATAGATTACGTTCCGATTGCATTCACTGCCAGTGTCAAGAACGCGACGTCACGAAGTAGAGTTTCACATATGCAAAAGAGTTTTTTTTTTTAAGTGATATAAAACACGTGTCAAGATTGATTTGATGCGGCAATTACGGGGTTAAAGTTGATGATGCTGCAATCAGAAACTCTTTTGACTTTGCACAAGAGACGTAACTACTAGCGATAATGTGAAAGAAAATCTATTAAATATAAATGATTTATTAATCTTAGAACGATTATAATTCAAAGTTTTTGTTATAATTATCAAGACTAGACTTATGTACAAACAGAGCTGTTTTCCTAACGTGCGTTCCACGTGAGTCACGTAGATCGCCGTTTCCTTCTACTGCGAATGTCTTACCTTTAAGCGAGTAATGAAAGCAGGAAGTAACGCAGAAGACAAGCTCTCTCCAATGAGACGATGAGTTGGCCGGTCAGTTGAACCTAGCAAAGCGCAAAAAGTTGCTGCAGCCTAATATTTCCAGTTGGACAGCACGTGGTTTTACTTAGTACAAACTTCAAAATAATAACGTATCGATATATAACATTCAAAGGCTCGTCGCGTATCACATAAACCTAGATAATTTATCGTTTCGTTTAGAATTGTAATATATATACCTAAAGTACTAAATTCAGTGCACGCTTATTCGACCAACGGATGAGCGTCATCGCGATAATCGCTGAGCAGTTGTGTTTATATGCGTGTTAAATCAGTTTCCGCGTTATCTCCCAATCACTGATCTGACTCTTTATTAGTCGCTAGCACGCTGGTAGCAGATCCAGACTCTTTATTGTCCGATGGTAAACTCGCAGCGTCAGCATCCTCGCTAACGGTTTCAGTGCTGTCAGCCGCACTGGCTCGCGATGCCGTTGCTGTCACTTCTTCTTTCTTGTCTTGGGTCTCACTGGTTACAACAGCGGAGGCGACGACGGCGGCGGCAACCTGTTGTTGTTGTTGCTGCTGCTGTAATTCTTGCCTTTGCAATTGACTACGCAGTTTTGAGATTTCGCGCTTGTCAGATCGCCGAAGTCGTCGAAGCTGCGCGTTCTCTAACATCATGAGACGTGCCATTTCTATTACATCCTGTGGCACATGCAACGCTTTTAATTGCTTTTCAAGGTCGGTCTTGGGTGACTCGGAGTCGCTATCCGATGAGTATGCCGAGGGAGTGCCACCGGAGGAGGCAGCCAACGAAGGTGGTCCCACGTTCACTGTGGACGACGTAACTGCCGCGCTCTCTTCCTCTTCCTCGCCCATCTTCGACGTTTTTATATGTTCCTTCGGCGGTGTCGCTTCTTTCTGTCTTCTATCCTCGGATACGTAATAAGTCGGATAAGAATTGACAGCGGGTGCTTCCTGACTTGGCGATTTCTTTTCCATTTTGACGTTGGCCGACGAGAACGGCTGTTCCTGCTTCTCGTTAATGGGACTCGACAAACGATGATTATTGTGACAGCGTTGCTCGTGATAATGCCGTCGCTGTTGATGATGAAGAGGCGGTATCTGAGCAAGCGTTGGTACGGGTGCCAGTGCCACGTTAGGCTGAAAGTGTGGCTCGAAACGTTCGCACTCTGAAAGCGGAATAACCCGTTCGGGATTCTGCAGCACAGGCGGACCACGACTGAGATATGGAGGCGCCAACGATGAGCTGTAAATAAAAGCATTAACAAAATAATCGTAATCAAGTTGTAGTAGAACACTGATTTTTTTTAAAATTCAAACAATATTTTTGCGAGCACAGGTAAAAGGCCAATTCGGGTCAAAGTGTTAATGTATGTAAATAGTTTTTTCAAATCAGAGCCAAAAATCAAACATTTCAATCGTATATTGAATCTTCTTCAGTGATTAACCAAGTAGAGAAAAATAATAAAAATAATTTAAAATTACAAAATTACCGGCATAGAATGAAAAAAATATAACAAAATTCGCAAACAAATGAATCTTATTAATTTTTATCTAAAATGTACCAACATTTCTAAATAATCAGCTATGACACTTACTTGGCTCTGAGCTTGCAATTGCCGTTCCAAGGCCGAAAGGCAGATGCACCTCTGGCTAACTCGATAACTGCCCACTGAAAATACGGATCGGTCGCGGACATTTGAGACACATGATGGTACATTCCCAATCCGTTGGCATTGTAGATTCTAGTACAGTCATCCTTTCCTGGATCCTTCTTTGTGCGTTTGGCTAATCTTTCGTACTCGTTTCGTAGCTGAAAAAAATACTGTAATTTTCGCAAATATAAACAATAAATCTCACTTAATTAAAAGGATAGTGTTCAAATAATAACATACATACCTCTAGCTTTCGTTTGGTGTTTGACGAGAGAGGCCTGTCTTTCAGTTCACGAAAAAGAACGAGCGATTTGTTGTAGTTCTGCTGATCGCGACAGAGCAACAGATAAGACCGCCAATTCGCCGAATCAAAACCCCAGTGGCAGGTGCGATTTTCCAAGGATCTATGAGCGTGTCTCACGAAACGCTGAGGAGAGAACTGATAGCCGCATTCCAGACACTCGATGCACGGCGAGTCATCTGTTGCGAACAGTTCCGCGTCGAAGATGCCCTTGCATTTGCCAAAACACTCGTGGTACACCTTAAACTTAACGATAGCCTCTTCCTCGTCCTCATTCTTGCCGCACATTTTCTTGTCGAGACAATCCTGCACCTGACCGATCTGGGAAGACTTGCACGAATCTGTCCGTAAGAGCAAAGCACTGACGAGCCTTTCGGCGTCGGTCTGAGTGATGAGACCGCAGGACGGTGCGTTGTGCGGCAGAATGCCAGACTGTTTCAGGCCCTCTAGCTGATCGGGCGTGCAGCGCGAACAATAGATCTGCAGCTCGTCGCACACCTGGTTGATCTGCTGCAGAGTGAAATCCTGTAGCACGGTGTTCAGGATCTGTGGTAAACATAACCTCTTCTCGCCGCCGACCTCGAAGCACGAGATCCTCTCGCCCTCGAGAACGGTCTCGCGTCTCTCGGAACGGCTCTGATCGGGCGCCGTCAGTATCGGTATCTGAAACTCGAGCTCGCGCTTCTCGCACGCGCTCTTCAGATGCTCAGTCGCAGGACGATCCTCGTCCGAGTCCTCGAGCGAGCAGGGTGCTTTTGTAACAGGCGTCAACGGCCGCGTCGACGTCTCGCGGCCCTCCTTCTCGACGACGATATCCTTTGGCTCGCCGGGCGACTCCAAACCGCAAGTAACCGTCGGACGACTTGCCGGCGGCGAGAAGCACGGAGTCGCTGACTGCTGTTCGTGCAGCAGAACCGATTTGCACTCCAGCAGAGCGGAGCTGGGACCCTGCAGACTCTTCACAGCTGACATTCGATAAGTCTCGAGCACATTTTTTAATTTTAATTGCGGACTGTATGACTGACTGGTGGCAGTGTTATTAGGTAATACTGTCGCCATTATTATTAGTATTATTGTTGTTGTTGTTGTTGTTGTTGTTGTTGTGATTGTTATTATTACTGCACGTGTATTTCGAACGTCATCAATGATGAGAACAAACAAACTGAGAGCCGGTTTAAACGTATGTGTATACCCTCGGTACTTGGGTATGACAAGTATTTTACGTTCCTTGATATTGCGCTGCGCGTACACACACAAAAAAACATACACTCACGGTATTTATATCCTTCGACACTGTTCACGTTCGCGTTTTTCTTTATTATTTATGTCGCGAACGCCGGAGCAGGACACGGACATTAGAACAACTGGCACACGTGGGCTTCCTCGCGATCCCATTTCCATGTCACTTGACCCCGGTGTATTGTCGTCGAGAATCTCGCTGTTACGACGCGGTTCTTCTCGTCGTCTCCACCACGCTCTCGCGCATCAACGCACCATGCTGAATCGCGAGGCAAATCCATTTCTCTGTTGTGCCAAAAAAAAAAAAAAAAACGAGGAGCTTCTCGCTCCAACCCTCAAAGGGCGCGTTTTTTATCTCTCTCTCTTTCTTTCTGTTCCTCGCGCTTTTTCCTTTCTTCGTCGCTACACTCTCTCTCTTTCTCTCCTGCAAGAGAGTTAACGTTTGCCGCGTCCTTCCTTCCTCCCTATATTCGTCCCTCCCGCCGCTGCCATACGCCGCTGACGAAGACAACGATGCGACTACCGCCGCAATTCGCAATCCGTCGCGACGCCACCACTTCGACACACATGATAAAGCCCCTCTTCTTTCTCTCTCTTCTCGCTGTCTGGCGTGTCTTCTCTCTTCTCCTTCCCTCTTCTGTTCTTTGTTCGCGAATTCCTCGCTCTGCCTCTCTTGCGCTTTCGCGGTAGAAAAAAAATCGCGTTTACGCCGAGATCCGCACGCACTGTCCTGTCCTCCGTTCCGAGTCTCCTCAAACGAGAGAGCCGCCACCTCCTCCTTCTCCTCCTCCGCCTCGCAGTCAAGTTCCCTCCGATTCCTCTACCTACTCTCCTGTCTCTCCCCTCTCGCTCCTCCGGGTCTCGCCGTTTCTCTTGCCACCTCCTTCTTCTTTCTCTCGTCCTACCGCAGCGACGACGACGGCTTTCAGCGCGATGTGTTCACGTATAGCCGCAAATTCGATGCGCGACGAAAACAGTGGACTCGAGTCGCGCAGCGGTCACGGATATAGCAGCAGGCCGATGATCCATAACGGACCCCGAGCTGAGTCGTACAAACCTCCAATCGAAGCGCCAATCCCGAATATGTGACACATGTGTCCAATCTATTTATCCTTCGTACTCATTGCACGTTTACTCACGTTGTGCGCGACACATGCACGCACACACATGCACACACACATACGCGCGTGCGTGTTTCTATTTACCCATCCTTCTATCCGTCACTTCGCCACGGCGCACTGTTGTCACGGACGGCGCATGTTATTGCCGTCGACGACGTCGCCGTCAACACGCAGCAGGCTGAGTGTCCAACCGCGCGCACCTCGTCCTCGTTGTTGTCAACAATCAGATGAACGCCGAAACTATTGTCACGCCACAGTCTTCTCGTCAACGAGAACAACGTCCGGCCTCCGAAAGATTATCGCATCACTGGAGCACGAACACGCCAGCGCGACTGGCATCGTCAAACGAGCGATTTACTCGTCGGCACGTCGCGACGCAATGGCGTATCGATCGTGGCGGTGGCGGCGGCGGCGGCGGCAGCGGCGGCGGTGGCGACGGCGGTGGCGGCGACAACGAGCCACCGTGAACGAGACGACGACCACAACAAACAGCGGACGCTCGCAAGAGCGTACATATTTCTTGCCGCCCTGCGAGAGAACAGTCGATAACGATAATGATGATGATGATTACTGCGATTTCTGACAACTTGGAAGAAGATACTTACACCATTCACCGATGTGCGAACACACACGCGAGCGCTCGGTGTGAATACATGTTTCTCTCTCTCTCTGTCTCTCTCACTTGTTCTCTTTCAATGTGTAGAGACAGACGCTAACAACGTCGAGACCCCCGCGATGTCTGTACACATACACTGTCCTCACGCATTCTTCCGCAGCGTTTTCACGGACGACAATCCGTTTTATCCGGGTTACTCTCTCTCTGTCTCTCACATTTTCGTTTGGCAAAGTTTCTGCTTCCATGCACGAGCAGAACGAATTCTTTTTCTTTTTGCTCTTTTTTCGCTCCTCTCTTTCTCTCTTACCCTCAACTGCGCTCACACACACATATAAATACGCGTGCGTAGCGTAAACACGAAACGAGATCCGACGACAGAAGATCAAGGTTTTGAAAAGAGTGGGACTTTTAGATCCGAAACTCGCGCAGAATTCGTTTTCCCCTCTCCGACGCGTACACGAGTGTGGATCCTCGCTACACGCGCGCACGAGTACGCATTTGCGTGTATGCGCGCATATGAAATGTGGTATATATGTGTTGTAAGCGCGGCACACGCGCCGCACGCTTTTCGCGGGACTCCAAACACGTGTGTGTTTGTCAAATGTACTTACGTTCTATTGATATTTCCACGAAATATTGCCCGAACATTACGAAAATGTTACTTCGCAAGATTGAAATACTGCATGCGATATTTCTGAGAGATAACTGCCACCGATATTCGTCCGCTCTCGAGCACATTATAGGTATTTCTGCAGCGATGCTGAGACGTCGCAGACCTTTCCTGCAATTAATGCAATTTATTCAGACAATGCTGCGGAATTATTAGGAGAAGTTTAGTGTCATTCTATTTTATCCGATTTCAAAAAACAAAAGTCAATGTGAGATCTGACAACATTATTTTGCAAAAGCGCAATCTGCACACTTATCTGATGCGTGCAAATACAGTCGCTTGTGTCAGAACCTTGACGTACATACAATATATTGTGTATGGATAAAAAGCGCGCGAATACATACGCCGTTATCGTATAAAGAATCACCGTAAACTCCACGTATCATTCCCGAACGTCGCAACGACGACCGGACACCGATCTTCTCTTCTTTCTCTTCTTCTCATAATCTCGATCCTTCTATTGTGCATCACTGTGAAGCGTGCCGCGAAGGACCGTGCGTCTCTTTTGTGTCAGAAAAAAATCTTACTGTGCATTTTTACGCTACATACGCAAAAATCGTATAGATCTTCTTTGCCAGACAGAAAACCAAAGGAAAGTAATGCCAAATAAACAATCTTGTACATACCGTTATTAAATATAAAACGCCGAACTGAAAAGATCCGCGGTACGTAATTATACTGTTGCTGACAATAACGTACCGAAAGAATGCGCGCTCTGTGCTTTCTGAGTTAACCGAAGTTGGTAAAACTGGCCGCTGGAGATAGCCTGGTAAAGTAGCGATTGACTTCATCGACCTATTGTTCAGGGGAAGTGACCAATCGCATCGATCGTTCGAAACAATTGACCAATTTCGTTTGATCCTACGTCAGGAAGAAAAGACTGTTCTACAATGAGCGCAAGCAGCCGATCGCACGATTGCAAGCAATTTTGCGATCGTCGTAAGGTCGTCGCAAGCAGAAATCGCAAAGTTTGCCACAACTTAAAGTTTGCATCTCTGCGATCTTGCGACAGCCAATAAGCATCGAGCTCACCTCTTTCGTGGCATTTTCTACTCTTTGCTGACTGACTGTAACCAGAGAGAAATCTGGTGAGCGGCCAGGCCCATAAGTCAATGTGTAATTATTTTACAGCCATGTAAGTCAGCGCAATGTCCACGAGTGGTGCACATTGGCAACTACGTAGCCATGTCCACGAGCGACTTGTCGGTACGTACGCTATGTCAAACGTGGACATGGTTCTATTCCATGCTATGTCCACAAGTTGCCACTCTATTCTGTGCTAAGTAAATGAGCAACCAAACTTAAAAAAAAGAAATTATTTCTTTTTGGAAACATGATACTTTA